>WAAF01001064.1:76761-111157 GCA_013400475.1 Tricholaema leucomelas
TCCGATCTATCCCCAACCCTCTCCTCCAGGTGGGAAAGACCAAGAATCCTTGCCCTCTGAACTCTGATCTCCTCAATGCATTTTCCACTCCATCCTAGGCTCTCAGCCTCCTATTTAGCAAGAGGTTTAGGGGGGCTGGGATGCTAAAGGGATGCAACTCAAATCTCAGGGTGTCAGGGTAACATGAGGCAATGTTATCACAGCCAAGCACCCTGGTCGAGCCTGTCCTGCAAGTGTTCTGTGTCACCCCATGGAAGGGGGTCAGGAGCAGCCCTGGGAGATCCCAGACCAGGTATGGCAGATTTGGCATTCAGGAAGGGCTGGAGATGAGCTGGGAGACCCCTGTCAGGGAGGAGATGAATTGGGGTGCTGGAAGGACAAGAGGAAATGGCCTCAAGTTGCACCAGGGAAGGTTTAGGTTGGACACGACAATTTCTTCCCTATAAAGGTTGTTGAGCCCTAGAACAGGCTGCCCAGGGCAGTGGTGGAGATTGGATCCCTGGAGGGGTTTCAAAGCCGTGTAGATGTGGTGCCGAGGGTGATGGTTCAGTGATGAGCAGGCAGTGGCTGGGTTAACAGCTGGACTCAATGATCTGAAAGGCCTCTTCCGATCTAAGCGACTCTATGACTCTAAGGGCTGGAGCTGGGCTGCGAAAGCATCTCCCTCTCCCAGGAGCAGCTGATGCTCTGCCACCAGCTTTCCCCCTTCTTTCCATTTATTTTTACAGCTTGGTTTCGAAAGAATCCTGCCTGGCTCCAGCCCTGCATTCCTCCCCCTCATTAGCACAGAGGCTGTTTGCCTCCAAACAGGATCTGGCCTGCAGCTCCGCAGGCTCTTTTTCCTTCTCCTGCCCTTTGCTGGGAGCATCAGCCCCGAGGTTACGGTGCTCCCATCGCTCCAGCCCTGTTCCCAGGAGGAGGAGGAGGAAGCAAAGGTTGGAGGCCAAATCCTGCCTTCCGCTCTGCCCACGCAGCTTTGCTTCCGGATGGGATCCAGCCCCTCTTTGCTGCGGGTGTAAACAACGAGGGCAGGAACGGCGAGGAAGTGGCCAGGCCCAGATCACATCATCCCCTTCCCGCTTCACCATTCCCGCTGCCCTCGGGGATGCGAAGCACAGACACCTCTGGATGATGAGACACAAACGTTCTGGGCTTCATCCTAGGAAAACCTCCCCACTTCCCAAAATCCAGGGATACCAGCACGGAATGCCAGGCTGGGAGGAGTGTGTGGACTTCGGCCCCACTCCCACACCCGGTCCCTGCCTGCATCACACACGCTGGCTGGGTGCGATGCGGCACTGAGCCCCACCTGCCCACCTCTCACCTCCTCTCCTCCTTCCTGACCCACTCGATACCCAGGGGACTGGCAAGCAAAAGGGGACAAAAGGGACATGAGGAACCCCTAGACTCACAGGAACAAGGATGTACTCTTGAAGAGCTTGACCCTGATTGTCCCCAGAAGGCCCAGCATATGTCCACTGGCCACGAAAGTGCAGTTAGGCTGGTGGGAAGAAGGGACATGTCCACATTCCCCCAGCTCCGCACACTCTCCAGCCCCTCCAACCAAACCAAGGCCAGGTCCCACTATGTCCCTGATGGCCACCCAACTGCTGCCTTGGCTGAGGCAGGATGAGGAGGGACCAGCAGTGGTGGGTGCAGGATGCTCACAGGTTGCTGGGCAGGCAATCCTGGAGCCAACAGCAACAGTGCCAGCTCTTTCTCATGGCTTGGTGGGAGCAATCCTGTGCTGACCCCTCAGGCAGCATTTTGGGCAGCAGTCATGGAGCCCACAGTGTCACTTGAGGCAGAAGCTGATCCCGGGCCCAACAGCCTCAGCAGTCTCTCCTAGGCTAGGGCAACCAGGAAGCCATGCCAGCAAGGACCACGAAGCTCCCCTGGGAGCCATAGGCAGTGGTGTCCATTCTCATCCCTATTGCTATCCTCATCCCCATCATTGCACAGCACAGACTTTCCTCATCACATCCTCATCCTCCTCCTCACGTTGCTCCCACCTATGAGATGCCATCACACAAGCAAGGTCATCACCAAGGGAGAAGAAGCCACTCTTACCTTTCTGGAGGTGGATGATGTCTGGGAAGTTGGAGAGGAGCCCTTGGTACAAAGAGAGCGTGTCCAGCATGAGGAATAGGTCATTCTTGGGCTGCTCGGCGAACATCTCCCCCACGGTCTCATACGTCTTGCCAGTGTGGGAGATGGCATTGTTGAGGGCATCCAAGCTGTATGGAGGGTCCATGTGGAAGGAGTGGCTGATGGCTTGGAAGGCATTGCCCAGCTTCTGGAACTCCTTCCGAAAGCCTCCCACGTGCTTGCGCACCAGCTCCGAAGCCACATTGGTCAGCTGCAGGACGCTGTCGTCCATCTTCTTGCTGAAGGCCTTGAAGGCATCCACGCGGTCCTCCACATCCTGCAGGTCCTGGTGCTCTGTGGGGATCTGGATGGTGAGGAGGAAGCTGGCACCCACCATCTCATCCTTCTCCGCCCGGCGCTTGCCCAGCTTCCACTGCTTCTGGTCACGGCAGCAGAGGAAGTGCTGGAAGCCTTCGTACTGGGAGAGGACAGGGTGGCTGGTCATGTGGTCCATCCAGAGGATGAGCCGCCGCTTGCGCTTCTCGATGAAGTCCTCCTCGAAGCGCCCCGTGGCCTGCTTCTCGGGCAGGTGGGGCACCGAGATGACGTTGAACTTGTGCAGCAGGCGGTTGTAGAGCCAGTCAAAGTGCTTGTACCGCCGGTAGACGGGAGAGTTGATGTTGCTGGGGGTCAGCTTGTAGGAGATGTAGCTTTTGATGCCCTTGAACTTCGTTTGCTTGGTTGGGTCCTCCACAGAGCAGATGAAGGGGTGGGGGTTTGGCTTCCACTGGGGACCTTTGGAGCCCATCTCAATGCAGTAGGTCTCCGCGATCTTGGACATCAGGGGCACGTCGCCCAGGATGAAGGCTTCCACCCCTGAACGGACAAAGCAGGAGAAGCGGTTAAGGTTCCTCCCCACCACACTGCCCCTCTTGGAGGAGCTCATGCTGTCCTGCCTCTCCAGTGCCGGCTTGGGACGGTAACCAGCATGCTGGTGGTGGTCGTAGGCTGCTGGGTACTGCAGGCTGGGTGAAGGGTGCCCATTGGTGCCAGGCGCACTCCGAGGTTCCTCCACCACTGTGCAAGCATCATCCCAGTCATCCCAATCATCATCATCGTCATCCTCGAAACTACCCTGGTAGGAGATGCTGGGGTTGGCAGGAGCTGTGTAGAAGTCGTGCCCGGGGGAGCCAGCCGGGCTGCTGGAACAGTCCGTGTAGTTGGAGCCCGACCGGGAGCGGAGGATTTCGACGTAGGAAGCAGGGAAGAGGCCGGTCTCCCCGCGGCTGTTTTGGCCCTGTAACCACCCATCCAGGGAGTTCTCGCTGAAGATGACCAGCTCCTCGTTCTCCTGGATGCTGATCTCCTCTTTGTTTTCACTCTGGAAGCTGTAAAGCGCTCTGGCTTTCAACGCCATGGCCGATCCCGAGGCTGGCTGGGGGACACACGGCGTAGAGCAATCCCGAAACAAATCCCCTGGGAGCGAGCTCAGCAGCGGGGCCACCACGCACCGCGGGCAACGTTTGGGCCGGGCTCCCCGGGCAAGAAAAAGCGGTGCAGAAGAAACCCCTTAAGAGGCGACGCCAAGGTCCCTATGGCCAAGTGACCCCCCCCAGTTCCAGCTCCCTGCTTATAAACAACATTCCCCAGTTAAAAACAACATTCCCCAGTTTAAAAACAACATTTCCCGGTCAAGCCAGCGGCATTTCCCTCGTTCCTACGGGATCGAAGCCCCAGCTGGAGCCAGAGCTGGGCTCTGCCATGTCCACGCAGGTTTTTCCCTCGCTGGGACGCTGACCCCTCCGTTCCACTTCCCGGGAGGAAAAGAACTAGTTGCCAGCAAGGAAATAAATCCAAAGCGACTTCTCTCGGGGTCCCTACGGATCAAATAGCCCGATCTTCTCCCCGCCAGTCGGTGGGCGCCGGGAAGGCACTAGGAAGCGACCCCAAAACAGCTCAACCTCCCGTGATCCCGGCCCGGGGATTTTGCAATTCCTTTCCGGGCCGCCTTTCCCGGGATTCGGTGCCTTGTTTTTGTTGTTCTTCGCGGGTTTTCCGGTTGGAAAGCAGCAAATCTCACGCAGGACGGAGAAGAATGGCCCTGCTGGCGGGACAGCACAGGAACCTGTACCGAGAGCTGCCTCCGCCGCAACTCCCCGGTCTGGGGGCGAGCTGGCGGCTGCTGGTGCAGGCGGCGGCGCAGGGTGGGGGCAGCCCGGCCCGCCGCGCCGCTGCCGTTACCAGGGCCGGGGAACCGAGCGCCTTCCGTCGCCCCGCGGAGCCGGCGGGCCGCTCCTCACCGCATGGCCGGGCCGGGGGCCGTTAGGGGGTCGCCACTCGCTGCTGATGCCTGCCCGCGCTTGTGGGCCCGGGGCTGCTGTCGGTACCGCCGTACGGTTCCGGTGTCGACGCCCGCCGCTGCTCCCCGGTGTCGGCGCTGGTAGCCGGTGCCGCTGGCGGTGGCGATGCCGGTGGCGGGGCTGGCCGCCAGCCTCCCGTGACGCACGGCTCGCAGCTCGGGAGCGGCGGCGAGCGGCGCGGCAGGTCACACGCTGCCCTCTGCAGGCTGCCGGCTCCTGGGGCACGGAGTCCGCCCACGGCCACGGAGCGGAACGGCCCGCGGGGGCACGGCTCCGCGCTCGCTGTTCGCTTGTCTCTAACCGGGAATGGTCCCGAGCACCCTTGCCCGGGGTGCCCCCTCCAACCTTGCCCAAAGTGGTCCACTCCGTCCCTGCCATGTCCTCTCTGTCCTTACCTGCGGTGTCCCCTCCGTCCCTACCCGCGATGTCCTTTCCATTACTGCCCGAGATGTCCCCTCCAACTCGGTCCTAGTTATCCCCTCTGTCTTTGTCCTGGATGTCCCCCCTGTCCCTTCCCCGAATGTCCCCTCCATCCCTACCTAAAGTGGTCCCTTACATCCCTGCTCAGGTTGTCCTCCCCACCCCTGCCCAAAGTGGCCCCTTCCATTCCTGCACTCCACTCCTCTCTGTCCCTACCCGCGGTGTTCCCTCCATCCCCACACGGGAAGTTCCCTCCATCACTGCTTGAGGCGTCTCCTCCATTCTTGACCTTGATGTCTTCTCTGTCCCTTACCAGGATCACTGAATCACAGAAGGTTAGGGGCTGGAAGGGACTTCTAAAGCTCATCCAGTCCAACTCCCCTGGCCAGAGCAGGATCACCCATACTGGATCCCACAGGAAGGCATCCAGGCGGGTCTTGAATATCTCCAGAGACGACGTCTCCTCCATCCCTGCCCAGGTTGTCCCTATCATCCCCACCCGCGGTGTTCCCTATATTCCCGCTCGGGATGGTCGTCTCTGTCCCTAACCAAGATGTCCCCTCTGTCCCTACTCGCAGTGTCTCTTCCATCTCTGCTCGAGGTGTCCCCTCTATCCCTGACCAAAGTGGTCCTCCCCATGCCTGCCTGGGTTGCCCCCTCCACCCTTGCTCTGGATGTCCCCACACTCGTGCCCAGTCCCCTCTTCATTCACGTCTGGAGGAAAACTGAGCCAAGACGCCGGGGAGGCGACTGCTGGGCAGGGAGCGGGAGCAAGGAGCCTCCTCGCCGCCAGGGGGTGCTGTCGACCCGCCCGTGGCCGTCGGCCGGAAGTGCGTCATGACGCGCGGCCGTCGGGCGGGCGTTGCCATGGAGGAGCTAAGCGCGGCGCTGGCAGCCGGCGTGGCCTTGTCCGGGCCCAACAGCCCGGCGGCTCCGCACCCTCGCCTCGCTGCTTACAAGGCCCGCGGCGGCCCCGGGCAGGCCGAGCGCCGTCAGCGCCTCCTCTGCCTACAGAAAGAGTGAGTAAGCGAGTTCCGCTCTGGATCCGGGAAAGGGGAGGCCTGGGCAGGGGGCGCCTCTGGTGGCGGGCAGGCCCGGGCTATGGAGACGCGGCCTTGGGAGTGGGGAGCAGAGGGTGTGTGCTGTCTCCCACAGAAGGCAAGTTGGGCTGTGTTCTTCAACCCAGGAGGCGGCTGGACTACGTGAACCATGCGAGGAGGCTGGCAGAGGACGACTGGGCAGGGACGGAAAGCGAGGGCGAGGAGAAGGAGGGGGAGGACGAGGACATGGACGTGGATACTTGCAAGAAGTTGCCCAAGCGCTACGCTAATCAGGTAAGGAGCTGCTTGTCTCTGCCTGTCTCCTAGCGATGAAATGTAGGTGTGAACTCAGGGACGGACAGGGTGAGGGATGGGGGCTGATGAGGTTGGGCTGAGTGTGGGAAGCTGGGCCTAGTGAGCAGCCATGGCAGGGCTAAAATTACCCTGTCCTGCCTGCCTTGGTGCCCAGAGAGGAACTGTGCCTTGCTTCAGTCTCTGAAACAGGCAGTGTTTTTCGGGGAGATAGGTGGAGGTGGGTTGCCTTTGTGCTTTGGGAGATTTCAGCTCAGCAGCATTTGTATCCCATTGTGGAGCACTTGGAGACTTTTTTCTCTCCCCCAGCCTGGGACACTGGGAAGGAAGGGAAATCTCAGCCGATGGGTTTTGTCAGCCTTGGTGCTATGCTGGTCTTAAAAGACACAGAGCCTCCTTGGTGGTCAGAGCCAGGCAATCTCAGAACAGGTCAGTTTGCCCTGCCTCTTTACTCCAAATGTTTAGGAATTTTTAAGTCCTGCTGTGTATTTAAAAACAGGCACAAAAAATAAATTGGAATCGCTGGACTGAGGCACAGAAGTGCCCAAGTGAGGACTGTGAGCCCTGTGCTTCTGTCTGAACCTTAGCAACCAAGAAGCAAGGAAGAGACTGGGGGGGAGAGCCCCTTTGGAGCTGTAATGCAGGCTCACAGGCAATACTAGCTGCCTCTGAAGCACCCCAGTGTAGCTGTTGAAGCCAAGCCTTGCTTTATCTCTGAGCTGTGAGTTTTTCATAACCTCAGGAGAGTTTTGCTAACGTGATTTTTTTTTTCTGGGTTTCTCTGTAGCTGATGCTGTCAGAGTGGCTGGTTGATGTTCCCCTGGACCTGGAGCAGGAGTGGGTTGTAGTGGTGTGTCCCGTTGGGAAAAGGGCACTGGTTGTGGCCTCCAGGGTAAGCAGCAGCAGCGATGTCTTATTGTGTGGTAAAGGACCTGCACCTGCTCCCCAGCGAACAGAAGACCAGGAGCAGTGTCTGGCTTGACTGTTTCTTGTTAATCTCTTGTTTCCTCACAGGGCACCACAGCAGCTTACACCAAGAGTGGCTTCTGTGTCAACAAGTTCCCATCCTTGCTGCCAGGGGGGAACCGGCACAGTTCAGCGAACGAGAAAGGTAACTGTGAGGAGTTTGGGGTGGAGCGAGGAGAGCTCACTGCTGCCCCCTGTTGCTGGAGGTGGTTAGCTTCAGGCCCGTTCCTGTATCACTGGGGATAATTAGATGTGAATGCTATCAGATATCTTTATGCTAGATAAGAGGATCTTTTAATTAGCTACCTGGTTAACTGACGCTCTTAAGCCTCTTCGGACAGAGAACTGTGTGCTGAGTGGTCTTTCTTAATACCTTTTGTAGTTGCTTTCTTGCCCTGAGGAGGAGGAGCTGCTGTTTGGTAGATGCCATCTTCTGAAATGTGCTTCTGGCTGCTACTTCTGTAGGCTGCTTGGACTCCAAGCTAAAGGCTTTGTGTGGTTGCTCCTTCTGTTAGCAGATAGGATCCTGCAGCACCTCACAGCCTCACATCTGGGCCGGCTTAAGGCAGGGAAGGTTTGCCCTGACAGCTGCCTGCTGGGTTAGCATGTCAACCTCCCTGTGTTTTTGTGTGCAGTGTACTGCATCTTGGACTGCATCTACAGCGAGGCCAAACAGACCTACTACATCCTGGATGTGATGTGCTGGAGAGGACACCCCGTTTATGACTGCCAGGTACCCAGTCCTCCCCCCTCTGCCGTGCTGCTGTGTGATGGGCACTGAGCCTAGCTCTGCAGTAGGATGGGTGGTTCATTGAAGCACCAGCATCTTTGCACTTTTTGGGCTGCTGGAGTAACGAAGGACATCTTCTGGGGGTATCTGGGGGAGCAGCAGAGTTGAGGGTGCTGGCTGGATCTGCAGGTGAAGCTGAGGTTGTAATCTCTCCCAGGGAAGCATGGAGGAAAGCAGCCCCTCAGCAGGTGCTGATCAGTGATGTGTGCTGGAGCCTTGTTAAGTCTCTGCTTCCTTTCACAGACCGATTTCAGATTCTTCTGGCTTTTCTCAAAGATCCAAGAGGAGGAAGGGCTGGGAGAGAAAAGCAGGATTAATCCAGTAAGTTCTTTTGTAATGAGAGGAGGAGGATGGGGGGGGAGGGGGTAAGCTCTCCTGTTCAGCAGCCTTCAGCACTTTGTTTCACCAGCATAAGCTTTTCTCTTTTTGTTTTTTTTTTCCTTCATCGCAGATCAGGCTTCAAAGTGCCCTGACAAAATGGGATGCCTTGCTCAGGATGTAAATAGAACCACTGAGTATTGTCAGTGAGGGTGGGTTGTTTTTTTTCCTATCCAGCCAAAGAGCTGAGGGAGATGAGCCTGCAGGGTATCAGCTAACTTCCAGGCCATTTTTAGCTTTCCCTGGAAACAGAATGGAAAAGCAGTGTGGTGACTGCAGGGCCAGTGTGGGTCAACAGCCTGGTTGCAGTAGGATTTAGGTTTGTGTAATCTGAAGGGCTCACAGTTTGAGGGTGAAGTTTCCTAAAGCTTCAGCCTTAAACTAATGAGGGAAGTTGTTGAGATGGATCCTGGCTGCGCAAGGATAAAAAGTCCTCTTTTGAAGACTTACGCACAGAGGTCAGACCTAGAACTCACAGCAGCTTGGAAAATGACTTTCTGGGGGGACAGACAGGAGAGATTTGGCAGCTTGGCTTATGCAGCATAGTTGGCACAGTGGGAGCAGATTGCTGTACAGCCTCTGTGCATGCTTAGACACAGTGAAATGCAGCAGCTCATGTGGACTGAGCTGATCAGTCCTGATGGGGGTTGACTACGCCTGTGCCAGCACTGAAGAGATCTGTATTTGGAGAACATCCTGTTCTGACTCCAATGGGAATATCCAGGAGACAACTACCTCATGAAAGGGGGGTGGGGCAGTGTTTCAGCTTTCATTTCCTGGGTGGAAAGATGTGTTTGAATGAGCCAGCAGCCTGGAGCAGACATCTGTCTGCTCTGCATCCTGCCCAGAGGTCATCATTTTCTATTTCGGTTAGAAGAGTATTGCAGGGGCACCTCTCCTGAAAAGTCCTTCCTGCAGTCTTGGATGCTTGGCAAAAAAGCATCAGGAGCTGTGTGCTGACTCTCAGCCATCATCAGCATCTTTCCTTAAATGCCAGAGAAGGGATCATTTGGAACTGGGATGGTAAAACACCTGAAATAGATCATTCTGGGCACTTTAGATTTCATGCTGTCTGGGCATCATGGTGGCAAACCATGGATCATCTTTTGAAAGTCACCTTCTGCCTATGGAATGAGATCTGTGAAGTTGCAGCAGTGTTTGTGCTTTAGCCAGGGCTGCTGGAGAGACGTGGAGGGTGTTCTCCACTCGCCTGATGGCTGGGGTGAGGTTTGTTAGGTTTTCATGCAAGCACTCCCAGTTAGTCAAGAAGGATATGACTGGCATTGCTGGACAGCTTGGTCCTGTTGGTTTGTCCCTAGATCTGGGATTTGCTTATGAATTGTTGTTGTGAATCACATCAGAGGTCCCAATAACCCACAGTGATTGCAGGGGTAGTGGGAAGAGTAAGAAATTGCAGAGACCTTTTGTGTTCCCTCTGACTTTTATCAGCCAGTAGCTCTGCCTAGATTACGGAGTAAGTGGCCACTGAGGGATCTGCCTTTCAGGAGCTGGTCTGACCCTTCTTGCAACCTGTTGCTGCAGGAAGGCCAACAGTTTTAAGAACACAGTCCCTGCTTGAGATGTCCTCTCCTGATTACTTTATCTGACACCTGTCCCTCACCCTTTCATGCTGGATTTTGCACTGGAGGAAGTCCCTCCTTAGCAGCCTCCGCATCAGTGCTCAGTTCAGTGACTTGTTCTGCTTGAGGCTGTGCAGTTTGTCTTTTCTAACTCTCTTTTACTCTTTCAGTTCAAATTTGTGGGCCTGCAGAACTTCCCCTGCTCTTCGGACAGCCTGTGTAAGGTGCTGGCTATGGACTTCCCCTTTGAGGTGAGAACCCACAGGTGGGGGCCCGCAGCTCAGTTTTGGAGACAGCCTTGCTGTGCTTCTGCCAGTGCTTGGCGAGAGCTGCATCCCCTTTGCTCAGGAGCTGCGCTCTCCTGAGGCCTGCAGGTCACTTGCTGAGCTGTGCTGCTGTTTCACTGTGTGGGGGTGGATGCCTTTTGTGCATGTGGATGAGCTGCTACCCTGTCACCAGGGCCCTTCAGCAGGGCCAGAGCTGCTGCCTGCTGCCCCTGGGTGGGCTTGCATGGCTACAGACATGAGAATCTCTCTGAGGTGATGGTGGTGGTCTGGGTAAGGTGTTTCTTTTCTCTGACTTCTGTCATAGGCTGTGCTTTCTTAGTCTAGCTACATCCATAGAATCACAGGATACTTTTGGTTGGAAGAGACCTTTCAAGATTAAGTCCAACCATTAACCCAGCACTGCCAGGTCACCTCTAAACCATGTCCCTCAGCACCACATCTGCACAACTCTTAAATCCCTCCAGTGCTGGGGGTTCCACCACTGCCCTGGACAGCCTGTTCCAGAGACTGAAAACCCTTTTGAGGAAGAAACTGTTCCTTGTGTCCAACCTAAACCTCCACTGGTGCAATTTGAGGACATTTCTTCTCATCCTGTCACTTGTTGTCAAGGAGAAGAGACCAACATGCACTGGTCTCCAGCCTGCTTTCAGGGAATTGTAGAGAGCCAGAAGCTCTCCTCTCAGCCTCTTTTTCTCCAGGCTAAACAACCTCAGCTCCCTCAGTTGCTCCTCACAGGACTTGTTCTCTAGACCTTCACTAGCTTCATTGCCCTTCTTTTGGACTCAATGGTTTCTGAGGGGTTTGGGTGTTAGAAGTGGGTGTCTGAGACACACTGGAGCTGGGGTCCAATGGCTGTTGACTGAAGTGACTGGGAAGGGCTCAAAGGAACTTGTCCTGCTGTATACCACTGCTGAATTTTGTGGAGGGGATAATGCAAGTTCAGCTTCTTGCTTTGGTGTAGAACTGGCAGCTTCCCATCTTCATCTTCTGCTGCTCTTGGCTTTCTCTGAGGTGGCCATTACCCCAGAAAGGGTGGCCAAGCAGGACACCTGCACTTGCTTTGTCAGCTTTAGAAACAGCTGTTGTGCTGCTCAGGCACCTCTGCTGACTTGTGGGAAAAGGGCAGGACAGGCAAGTGGACCTGTCATTCTGTTCAGCTCTGCATGGCTGGGAGCAGCACATTGGAGGCCCTCCTGAAAACAGCTCAGGCTGCTTTTGGCTGCCCTAACTGAGTTGGTGCTGTGGTGAGAGAGGATGGAGGAGGCTGTGGCATCTGGCAGTGTCAATCACAAACATCTGGCAGCCAGAAGTTCCTCTAGTGGCTGTAGCAGTCCATGTGGAGTGCCCAGTCTCAGGCCTAGATCAGAAACAGCCTCTGCAGAGGTCACTTGTCCCACTAATCCAAAAGCCACATTGATGTGACTGTGTCTCTTTTGCTCTCCTAGCCCAAGTTAGCCATTAACATAAACACAGAGACAGTTACTTGGCTGAAGGCTGACTTTGTCTTCTGCTTCTCTAAGCCAGGACAGTGGTTTGAGTTGGAAAGTCCCAATGCCTTGCTGGTCTTGACAGACCCCACCCTAAACCCAGACTAAGAAACTGAGAAGGTATCCCAGGGTTTATACAGCTCAATTACAAATGCTTTGAGTGCCTCTGTAGGAGCAGGCATTCCCCTCTTTACTGAAACAAGCTTCATTCCTTCCTGAGGCATCTGCTCCCAGGAGGAAAGGCCAAGGAGTGTTGCTGTGGTCAGGGCACAAGACCTGGGGTTTGTGAAAGGAGATGGTTGTGAAACGCTGGGGGAGGGAGGTAGAGTGTCTCAGCCTGTCCCTTGTAATCCAGCTGTGATTTGCTCCCCGAGCTTCTCTAATCGGACTCCTAAGAGTGAAGCACGGTGCAGTTTGGCTGCAAGCAAGCCCGGGAAAACCGTGGTGCCACCTGAAGGAGTGGAGGGCCGGTGGGGAGGTCTTCTGGGGATGTGCCACAAGAGGGACCCGAGCCCAGGAAACCGCCACGAAAGTCTCCTGCCGGCTGCACCTGACCAAATGAAAGCTTGGCTTTGCTGCCGATAGTGCTCTGTAATAGAGGGCTTCTGGTGCCTAGGCACAGACCCTCGTGATCCTCACCAAGGTCTGGTGCGTGTGGTAGCAGCAGAGGTGGTCAGTTCCTTCAGATCTGGGTCTTTAGAGTAAATCTGTAACCTGAGAATAAGGACCTGCTCCACTATATTCAGCAGAAGTGAGCTCCACTGAATTGAGTGGACTTCGGATCAGTTGACTGGCACTGAATTGGAAGTGGGTTTTGGAATGGATGCTGAGAGCTACTGTCCTCCTCCCAGATCCAAGTGAAACAAGGTTCATGTTTCCACAAAGGCAGGGTGGGGACCAGCACCAGGTTTCTGAGAAGCTCTGATGTGAAGGAGTGGGAGTGCTCTTAAGTACCTAAAATCTGAAAAGCATGAAACGTGAGATCCTGCCAGACCAGTTTCTCCTAGGGTTCAAGTCATTCAGGGACAGTGTCAGTCCCTAAGTCTGATGTAGCTGGTGTCAGGGTGGTGACTCAGGATGGAAACCTGGCCAACAGATGAAATAAACTGGAAGGAATATGGGAGGAACAGAAGAGAAATCAGAAGAAGGAATAACATGACCTAACTCTCCACCAGGCTGAACTCCTTTGAATTCTCCAGCCTGGGGAAGATCTTTTGGAGCTATCTGGAAGGCAGAAGCTTTTCCAGGCTCTGATTTGTACCAAAATACCCCTGAAAGTGCCAAAGAATCACTGCTGCTCATCAAGTGCCACGTACCTGCAGGAATGGGCTGGATGTGCAGGCATGGTGCTTGGGGTGGGGGAGCTGTAGGATCTGGCTCTTCCAGGAGGCAAAAGCTTTCCTACTTTTAGCTATCCAGAGGGTTACACAAGCTCTTTGTGATGTTTCCTGTTCTGGTCTTACATTGTCCTAGCACAGGAATCCCCCTTTTTCTGGCATTATTTTGCAAAATCTTAACAGTGACTGAAAACTTGGGACAGGGTAGTGCTAAGGAGCTCTGCTGGGGGTTGGCAACTAGGGTGCAGAGAAGGACTTTTGTTGGTCTTTGTTCAGTCTGGGTCTCAGTCCAGAAATCCCCTTGGTCTGCTTGGTTCAGTGATGGCTCAGCTCACTGCTGATGCACGTTCCGTTCTGTGTATATTTAAGGAGCCCTAGGCTCAGGGAGGGGCCTGAGCTGGGTTCTGTCTTTCATCTTTTCTGCCCATTCAGCCACTCTCACAGCTAAATGGCCTTTTAAGAGCTCAGGAGACAGCGCTGAGAGAGGAGCAGCACCTCCAGCGTTAGCCAGCCTGGCAGCAGGATCTAACCTGGCAGAGTGCTCCCCTGGGAAGTGCAAGAAGAGGGGGAGGGGGGTGAAGATCCCCAAGCATGGTGAATAAGCAGGGAAAACATCATCTGGCTGCAGCATTGCCGTGTGGAAATAGCAGTGCAAGACTTAGGGCCTAAACCTTCAAAGTCCTGAGTACCCTTAACTGTCATTGATTGCTGGAGAAGTTCTCTCCAGGGAACTGTGAGGGATTTATTTCGCACAAGGCAGACGAAAGAGCTGTGTGGATCGGGGCTCCTTGGCGTCATCGGCTCCCACTAATTACTCTCCAAATGTATTATTTAAAACAACCTTAATCCGGTGGAGTGGCCTCCTTCAGCATCCTGATGGCTTTTCTGCAGAGCAGGGAGACGGCAGCCGGAGGAGCAGCGCTGCTCTGCGCCCACATCGGGCTGCAGTTGCTTGCCATTGACGATTCCAAGCTGTCTGGCAGTCGCTGGGCTGGTTGTGATCTTCCAGAGCAGGAGCTCCACAGGGTTTTCTCTTCACTTCTGCTATTTCATAGCATCACAGAATGTCAGGGGCTGGAAGAGACCTTGAAAGATCATCTGGTCCCACCCCCCTGCAGAGCGGGATCACCTAGAGCTGATCACACTGAAATGCATACAGAAGGTTCTTGAATATCTCCAGAGAGGGAGAATCCACAACCTCCCTGGGCAGCCTGTTCCAGTGCTCTATCACCCTCACAGTGAAAAATTCTTCCTCAGGTTCACATGGAACCTCCTGTGCCTCAACTTCCGCTCATTGCCCCTTGTCCTGTCACTGGGCATCACCAAGAAGAGGCTGGCTCCATCCTTCTGGCACTTGCTCCTTACATAGTTATAAACATTAGTGAACTCACCCCTTAGTCTCCTCCTCTCTAAGCTAAACAGCTCCAGCTCCCTCAGGCTCTCCTCAACTTGAGGATGGCTGAGGAAGGACTCTTTACAAGGTCTTGTAATGACAGGACAAGGGTTAATGGGTTTAAACTTGAAGAGGGGAGATTTAAAATAGATGTTAGGAAGAAGTTCTTTACAGTGAGGGTGGTGAAACACTAGAAGGTGTTTGTGGATGCTCCCTCCCTGGAGGGAGTGTTGTGGATGCTCCCCTGGAGGGATGTGTTGTGGATTCTCTCTCCCTGGAGGTATTCAAGGCCAGCTTGGATGAGGCCTTGAGCAACCTGTCCTGGTGGGAGGTGTCCCTGCCTATGGCAGGGGGTTGGAACTGGCTGATCCTTGAGGTCCCTTCCAACCTAAACCATTCAGTGATTCTATCCCTGGAGGTGTTTAAGAGGAGGCTGCATGAGGCACTTGGTTAATTAGAAGGCGATAGGCTGGACTCAGTGATCCTAGAGGACTTTTCCAACTTGGTTGATTCTGTGATTGCTTAATCATTGTTGTGGCTCTGGGCTCATTTTGTATTTCTTGGGCTGCTGGAGGAAAAATGACCCAGCTGGAGGCTTTGGCCTGTCAGTGCAGAGCAGTGCTGTCATCTGGCACTGTCACCTGCCTCCACGACCTCCAGCTCTCATCTTTCATTCTCTCTCTCTGTCTCCTCCTCACAGGTTGATGGGCTTCTCTTCTACCACAAGCAAACCCACTACACCCCTGGCAGCACCCCGCTGGTGGGCTGGCTGCGGCCTTACATGGTACCTGACATCCTGGGGCTGGCTGTGCCCGCCACCGCGCTGACTGCCAAACCGGACTACGCCAGGCGCCAGCTCCAGCAGATCATCGAGAGCAAGAAGAGTAAAAAGCTGGCAGCAGAGGAGGGTGACCCGGGCAGCACAGTGGCTGCGATCAATGGACACTATGAGCTGGAACACTTGTCCACCCCTCAGCCAGCAAACTCTCAGGAGGGCCAGGGTGAAGCAGTGAGCCAGATGGAGAATTAGGCTGCTGCGACAGACTGGTTGGGTGAGGAGCAAGTGAGCGGTTCCCTGCTTCTTGCTGTCGGTCGTGCTCCCTGAGAGGGGGGCAAAGGTAATAATAGGATGGTCCCATTGAAAGGGCAGGAAAGTGGAATGTCTTGCTTCAAGTGCTGCTGAATTCTTGCCTTTGTTTTTGTTTTGTTTTGTTTTTGTTTTGTTTTGTTTTTGCCGAGGCTTCTGTGAGGCCTTAACAGGATCATCTAGATGGTCCTTTGCTAAGCCAGTCCCGCGTTGGGAAATGAAACGAGTTGTCTCCACACCGCAGGGTTCCTGGTTCAGCTCCTTGACCCTGCTTCTGTGAAAGCCCCTGGCAAAGCTCCAGCATAGGAACAGTGCTCAGACCTCCAAGGTGCAGCAGCTGCTCGGAAGCCCAGCAGCAGTCCCACCTCCCCAGCCCTGGAAATTGGGCTGTTTGACCCTTCTTTGATCCAGCTGTTTACCATAGCCTTCCCAATAAAAGGGTGGGTTGGGTTGGTTTTTTTTTGTTGTTGTTGGGTTTTTTTTATTGTTGTTTTACCCCTTTTTTGTGTGGTCAGTCCACTTCTAGTAAAACAAAGTTTGCAGCAGGCTGCTGTAAAGCCAGAGGCTGGGCTCTTCACACCCACACGTCGCTGAGAAAACCCAAATTCCCTTGCTCTGCACAGCAGGCCTTGCCTGCGAGCGCAGCTTTGTCCAGCAAGCAGCCTGTTACTCAAGGCTTTTCTCAGTAGGGGGAGGAAGGAATGGTTTCACTCTGAAAAAAAAAAAAAAAAAAACAGCATTGATTGTGCCAAATAAAAGGTTTCTCAGAAAGACAAATTCTTGAGCGTCTTCCTGCTACCTAAGGCTGGATGCGTGCTGTGCCTCCCAAACAGGCACTGAAAAATGGCTCGCGGCGCTCGCTGGAGTGGAGGAAACGCTGCTGCGGGTTGGATTCTCCTCCCTGCTGCTCTCCTTCTCGTCTCAGGCTTTCTGAGCACCCGCTGCTGCCTTTCCCTGGTGTCAC
Organism: Tricholaema leucomelas; assembly: GCA_013400475.1. NCBI lineage: Eukaryota > Metazoa > Chordata > Aves > Piciformes > Lybiidae > Tricholaema lacrymosa > Tricholaema leucomelas. The sequence continues at coordinate 93,251 of WAAF01001064.1, forward strand.
TGTAGGAGTGAAACCATCGTACTCGAGGACACCAGGTTGCTTTGCAGAGGGAAGTTAAAAGGTTGGGGTGGGACCTCTGGCCAGGCATGACATTCAGGCTAACCCTGCCGCTGGGGAGTCTCCTCCCGGCCGTCTGTGAACTGCCCCCAGTGAGGGCCTCTCTCCAGAAGGGGGTGGCTGCCTGCAGATAGCGGGGGCACTTGTATCCTGCCCTCACACCCCCCATTTTTCCCAGAAAAGCCCTTGTGTCTGTGCCAGCCCTGCGGGCTGCTTGTGCTCAGCTGACTGCAGCCGCTATTGATTATAACAGCGGGCAGCCCGAACTGCCCCAACTGCTGCTCGTGGGAGGGGGCCGGCCTCAGCTCCCCCTTCCCAGGAGGCCAGGGAGCAGAACCTCAGCTCTGCAACATTCACGTTCTTCAAACAGCTGTTTAATTGATGATGATGGTTATTATTGGAGGGCTTTTTAGCATGCAAAGTAACTGGGCTGGGGGAAAGGGCCAAACACTTGGTCTGCATTGTCATCCCTGTCCCTTGAAGATTCTGGACTCCTCTGGCTCTGGGTCCCTCTGTGCTTTGGCCTCACTGGCTGGCAGAGGACCACAGGAAGAACCCTGGTTGGAAGACCTCATCCAGCCTCCTATCAGTGTAGCTTTTCCTTCCTCAGGCAATTAAACCCAGAGGTGGGATGCAAGACTTGTGCATCCCTTGGGGGTGCGGCTCAGGTTACTGCCTCCCTGCTGCCCTTCAGCAACCCCTCAGGGTCCTCCACCGGAGGTGAGAGAGTGGGCAGGAGAGAAAATACAGCCCGAGAGTAGCTGCCTTCAGCTGCTGTCTCTGATGGATGGAGGAGAGCAATAGGGAAGCAACTGGAGCTTCCAGCCGGCTGCAGATGATGTCACATAGTTTCCCCTTTAAAAGCATGAGCTGGACTGGAGAAATAAATATTTGTGTTACAATTCCTGTTGGAAACCAAAGGCTGTGTTTGGAGAGAGGGTGTCAAACGGAAGCCAACCGGGCCAGCACAGTTTGTTGCTGTGACTGTTTCGTTTGCTGGGTGCGATCCCGCTCCCAGCTGTTCTCTGCCCTGCTCCTAACTGGAACAGGCAGCAGCTTCAGCAGTCACCGAGGAGGGGTCACCTCCTAGCAGGGGCTTGAATTTAGTATGGGGCAGGAAAGCTGAGCAGCTCAACCTCTAGACATGACCTGGGGCTCTGGAGGACGGCCAGCCCTCGAGCCTGCATCCAGCTTGGGGCTCAGTCCCTTCCCCCTGCCCTTTCTTCCATTTTCTCCCAGTTAGGTGCAAAGGCTCTGGCTGCAGGCATGTTGCCAACGCAGTCCTCCTCAGCTGAACAAAATGTCCCCCTTGCCCCGAGGCCGGGCTGCCTGCTCTGCCTCTGCTCCCCAGAGTCCCTGCTCCCTGCCGCAGGGGCGTCGGGGTTCTCCATATCCAGCCAGGGCATGCCACTTAGGGGCCGTAGAGGGAGGAGAGTGAGGAAGGGGCTGGAGACGGCGAAGGCCTGCTTGCTCAGCCCGCAAGACAAGGCTGCGGGGCAGAAGCAGAGGCAGGGGAGGACGAGGCTAGCGGGAGAAGTGCAGCCGGGGGCTGGAGCTGGTGCTCGGGGCAGGCTGAGCGCTCTCGGCCCGCGGCTGCAGCTCAGGCAGGTTGGAGGCGCAGCACAGCCGGAACGAAACGTGAAGGCGCTGCCCACGGGCCGCGGGGAGCGTTGCTCGGCGATGGGATCACACAAAACATAGCACGAAGCGGGGGGTCCTCGAAGGGTCCCTCGAAGCCCGGGTGCGAAGGCGGCCGAGGCTGGAAGGCAGGCAGACCTCCGAAGATCTTTGGGTACCGTTCCCCAGTGCACACCCATGCAGGCGGTGCCGGGCAGGGCCGTTCGCCACCATCTTAGCGGCGGCAGCGGTGCCACCGCCTGTCACCGAAGCTTGGTGTCGGGGGGGAGGTATGCTGGGGCACGCAGAGCCGGGGCGGGCAGAGGCAGGGCTCCGCCAGCTCCTCCATTCCCACCCCGGCCGCTGCCGCCCCTCCGCCGAGGAGAGCTTCCTGTCCCCCGCCTTCCCTTGGCCGCTGGCCCGCCCGCTCCCTCCCGCCGGGGCCGAGCCGAGAGCCAAGGGGAGGGGGCTGCGGGCGCTTCCTGCCACCGCCCCCGCCGGGGCAGAGCGGAGCGGGGAGGGCAGCACGGCCCGGCCCGGCCCAGCCGAGCGGCGCTTCCTGGCCCGAGCCAAACTTACCGGCAGGCTGCCAAGAAGATATTGTACATTCTATTATTTTAGTTTTTGTTTTTAATTACATATTTTAATCTTTTTTTTTTCGGCACTTTCGGCGGAGACCTTGGGGCGGAGCCGCCCTCACCGATTCTGCTGCGGTCGGGAAGAGCTGGTACCGGTACCCGCAGCGCTGCCGGTCTCCGGGAATGGGCTCCGGCGGAGTGCCTGCCGCTTAGTTCGGCTCGGTACAGCTCGGCCCGGTCCGGCCCGCCGGGAGCAGCGGGGCCGCGCCGCACAGCATGGCCGCGGAGCTCAGCGCCGAGGAGGAGCAGGTAGGTCTCTGCCGGGCATCTTTGACCCGGGCTGGGCAGCACCTTTACTCAGCCCCCTCAGTTCCCCCCCGCCTCTATCTTTTAGCTACCCTGATTTGCACCATTTCTCCCAAGCGTGGTGGTGTTCCCCAAGGAGAGCTCCATCTGCAAAGCCCCCTTGCTCCAATCTGGGCAGCCCCCCCATCAGCCCTGCCTCCCACCAGCCCAGCCCCACATCAGCGCAGCCCCCCACCCTCTTGCACTGCTCACACAGCGCACACCCCAAAGGCCTTTGCAGGGTCTGAGCACTGGGTGCCTGGGCAGGGAGGGGTGCTGCAGTCTGGGGCTGGAGTCGCCCCCCCAAAGCGGCGTGTGTTCCCCTCCTGGCAGGCCTCCCCCCGCAGGCAGGCTGCCGTGGGGATGCGTGTGCATGCTCTTCCCACGCCCCAGGCCTCCCCGTGACGTCCCGGCTTCCTCCGCCGGCCTTGCGTCACCGCGGGAGGATGTTGCTGGGCTCAGGGAACAGGGATGATAATCCAGCCAGGGCACGTTGGATGGTGAGAGCAGCATCTGGCTCTCACCTTCCTCATGCTCAGGGATGCTCACCTGTCTCTGCATCTGCCCCCTGAGGCGCATCCCACAGAGGCTGCCTCGAAGCAGGGCTCCCAGGTACTCCATAGTGATGCGATGCTTGGGCTGGCCAAGGGCTCCGTGCTGCATTGGCGCCGAGGGTTGGTATGGAGACCTCGGGTTCTCCAAACCCCCATGATCTTCAGGGATGGGCTTGCTCAGAGCTGGAGGAATCCATCCTACGCCTTGTGCTGGAAATGCAGCACTTTCAGGCTTTCTGCTTCCACCACACCTTCCTCTTATCACTGCCGCTCCTGGGAGCGGTGCTGCTATCTTCAGGGGTATCAGATCTCAAGGATTGGGACCGTTTGTACCTTGTGTCCCTGCAGGTGACAGCGTTTTGTGTTTCCCCTGTGTTGTGGAGGGAGCAAAACTTCCAGCAAACAGGTTTTGGGAAGACCCTGCTCTGGCAAGGAGGCTTTATTTGCAGCCAGAGCCATGTCTGGGTTCCCTCACTTGGCATCCAAGGATCCAAAGGGATCCAAGATGTTTGGTTTGTCTGGGAATATTGGATGGAGAAGATGAAGAGCTACTTGCAATAACAGCTCAACATTTGGAACATCAGGCTGGAGAAGTGGAAGGCTGCCCTCTGTGCTGCCCTTGGAAGCCAAATAATGGAAGTTTCTCTCTTTTCATGGCTGGTGGGGGCTGGGGCATCCCCTTCCTGCTACCTCTTCATCGTCCTCAGGACCACATCAGGATTTCCTCTTTTCGCTCTGCTCTCCCTTGTTACTGACAGCAAGCCAGGGTTGGGGGAATTGACCCTCTCCTTGCCAAGCCTGAGACATCTTCTGCTCCCAGGGTTTGGGGAATTCATCCTCTCCTCTCCCTGCCAGGCCTGAGACATCTTCTGCTCCATAGGATCTCTGCAGCCTATCCAAGAGGAGCCAAATGAGTTTTCTTTAGAGGCTTTCATCCCAGCTGCGATTTCCACAGGCCTTATGCCACCTGAAGGAGGAGTGTGGGTTTGCTGCCTGCCCAGTCCGGAGGTGAAGGGCTTGAAGAGCCCCCGTGGTCCCGTGGCAGTGTCTTTGTCACCACCCTGCCCTGGCGCAGCGAAGCGGGGCGGTGGATGACGCCAGTGCTCCAAAGCCTGGCATTGTTCGGAGTGCCCGGCCGCAGACAATTTCACTCTGAGCACTGCCATGGCTGGTAGAAAGGGGGCTGCTTCTGCAGTTCTGGGTCAGGGGCTTCACCTTCAGTGCATGGAGTGAACCTGCTCGATGCTGGGATAAATCCATGTAGGATCCAGGCAAGAAAATGGCAGTGAGACCCCCGCGGAGCGTGCCCAGCAGGCAGAGCTGCGGCCAGTAGTGGTGCTCAGCTCAGTAACTCCCAGCTCGGTTGAATGTTGGCATTGGTAAGTTTGGGATTTTGTTTTGCTGCTGGAGAAAGCAGAGGAAAGCTGGAATTCATGGCTGAGCCACCCTGCAAAGCCTGCTCTTGTTCTGCTGCGTCTTGCCCCTTGGGAAAACACACAGCATCCCTCCTGGTGGATGCTGGAAATGAGGCTGCGTGAGGTGTGGTGAGTTAGATGTTGTGGAAGGAAACCTGAGCCATGCATTCCTGTGCCACTCAGGGCATCCCTTCCATCACCTTGGAGCATCCTTCCCATGATCTCAGACCATCTTTCCCATCCTAAGCTACCTCGCTGGCTCTGGTCTCTCTCTGAGAGCAGTGGGACTGTGCCTGTTGCTCTCTCCCAGCCCTGTGCCATCCTGCTGGGAAAAGAACATTCTGAGCTTGTGTGTCCAGGCCAGCCCTAGCATTTGGGCTGCCAGAGGGCTCTCTGGAGAAGCTGGTGATGTGATGGCCACTGGGTTCCTCTCTCTTAGTTTATGGTTCTGTAAGTGTGTTAAGGCTGAGGGTGCTCTCTGTGTACACCCATTTGTTTTCTTACTGCTCTTCAGAGGAGAAACGGTTGCAAATTTAGGCTACAAAAGGGTTGCTTTTGGAGGCAGCTGGAGATTCGGTGGGGATGGAGGTGTCTACTAAGTACAATTCCCAGCAAAAGCTCCCTCTGGCTGCGGGCTGGGAAGTGAGAATGCAAGGCAGGGAGGGTGTCTGCCACCTTGGCTCCTTTGCCTGCTGCCCTACGGCTCCGTGCCCCCAGCAGTCGCGCAGATGGGGCGACCGATCAGGCTGCCGAGCCACGCCAGCTGAGCATGGCACAGTGCTGTGCCAGGAGGGCTCATGATGCTTAAAGGGGATTTTTGCAAGGGCTTGGAGCTGGGATATCCACATCCACTTTCTGAGTCCTCCCGGTGCTGCTGATAGCAGATCCAGCCCAGTTCCATGAGTTCTCTCCCGGCTGCTCTGACAAACTCCAGTACTGTGTTAGGGAGCTTATGGCTGCCTTGTGCTGGGATCTGGGCTGGCCCTTACCATCTGCCAGCAGCTGGGCAAGACAGTATCTCTTCCCAAAAAGCCTGCAGGGATGCCATGCGGGCTGTGGCTATCCCTCTGGGACAAGCTAGGCTCCTGCTTTATGCCACAAGCGAAGCTGGTTGCCCCCGCCAAGCCCCGCGCCGCCGATAAACCCCGGCCCTTGGCTTCCTCCCGTCGGAAGTCATTCACGCCGACGAGCTGCTCTGGCTGAGTAACTCTCAGCCACTCGGTGACATCCAACACCGCCGCCTGCCCGCGCTCGCTGCTCCAGGAGTCAGCCTTCAGCACTCAACATCCCTCCTCCTCCTCCTCCTCGTGACGTCATCGCCATCCTCCGCTCTTGTGAGAGCGAAAACGTCTCCGTTTGGGGTTTTTCCCAGCGTGGAAACAGAGAGTTTCAGGGACCCCCCTCCATCCTTTGAGTGATACTTGGAGGAAGGCTGGGCCATGCTGTCCCCTCTCCCTTGGGGCTGCTGTATGGGACAGCAGGTTGCCCAGGGAGGTTGTGGATATCCCTTCCCTGGAGGTATTCAAGGCCAGGTTGGATAAGGCCTTGGTGTCCCTGCCCGTGGCAGCAGGGTTGGAACCAGGTGATCTTTAAGGCTTCTTCCAACCCAGTGCAGCAAACAGCAAAACATCTCCATCAGTGCCGGCGTTCAGAAACCCTGAGCCTACCTGGCAAACACAGCCTGTAAAAACAATACATTTGGGGGTTATTCTGCTTGCCCCCAGGCCTTTAGGCCCCCTGGCAAGCTGCAGATAGGGTTTTGCCACTCTGCTGTGCCAGCACTAGGATTGGAAAAGTTTCTTTCTTTGGGTGTGTGCAGTACTGGTGCTTTGGGAGGGGAGCATGCTCATGTGGGATGACCCCAGTGTCTTATGGAACCATGGGGTGAGGGGACCCTCCTGGACTGAGCCCTTCTTGTCTGGTTGTCTGTGGCTGTGTGAAAGTGGCCCTACTGGGTGAGCTGGTCCATGTCCCTTAATGGATCCGAGCACCAGCCCTTGTTACCTGTGTCCACACAGCTGGGTTCTCTGCTCCACGGCAGAGCTGCAGCCCCAGGAGGCTGCTGCCAGCTGATGGGTTCCTGCTGCTCTGGGGCTGCTGTGTCTGAATTAGAGTTTGCCACCCGTAAAATCTTCCTGTTACTCCTCCTGTCCCTCCCATGAGTCTTCCCAGCCATCTTTCCCTTCCTCATGCTGGTGTTGTCTCCATTTCCATCCTCACCCCCAATGCCCTTAATCTCCTTTCCCAGTAGCTTCACTCCTGCAGCCACTGGATTTGCCGAGCTGTGCTCAGCCCCTGCTCACACACCAAGGACCTTGTAGCTCCCACCATGGCCAGGGATGCTACTTAGGTTCTCTTACTCCTCCTCCTCCCACCACATCTCTCTGCACACTCCTCATCTCTCCTGCAGGCAACCAAGCAGTTCCTGGAGGAGATCAACAAGTGGACAGGGCAGTACAATGTGTCCCCGCTCTCCTGGAATGTGGCTGTCAAGTTCCTCATGGCCCGCAAGTTCGACGTCCTGCGGGCCATTGAGCTCTTTCACTCCTACCGGGTGAGTGAGTGGGGCTGGGAACCTCCAGCCAGGGCCTTCCTGCTCTGGGAGTTCTCTGGTCCCGGGGATGACCCTCCCCCTGCTTTATTCCTTTTCCCCACTCCTTATGAGTTTTATCCAACTGGAAAAATCCTTTTCCAGCCGAGGCGAGTCACCATGGAGATCTCCCTGACTCCAGTCCCCTCCCTGTTGCTGAGAGCTGTAGCGTTTTTGCTTGCAAGGTGCCCTCTCGGCTGGCCCAGAGGCATCTCCTCTATACATAAAGGGTCTATCTGCATAGAGTTCCCATCCTGGCTTTGTGGAGCTGCTTCTCACCATGCTGGGAGCTGTGCTGCTGCAGCCAGTTGCAGTTCCCTGCTGGAAAATGGGGCCATGGAGCAGAGGTTTCCCTGCTGTGGTTTCCCTTGGAGGGGTGGGTACCCTTCAGGGACAAGCTGGTGGCTGGAGGGCTGAGGTGCCCATGCCAGCGGTCACACCAGCTCGGTGCCTGCAGGAGACACGGCTGAAGGAGGGCATCGTGAAGCTGAAGCCACACGAGGAGCCGCTGCGCTCGGAGCTGCTCAGTGGCAAGTTCACCATTCTGGTAGGTGGAGCTGAACCTTCCTGAGCCGCCCCAAATGGCTGGCTCATCCTGGCTCCACGCAGGTGCCTGTGGGAGCATGACCCTTTTCCTTCACCAGAGCGTGCGGGACCCCTCAGGAGCCTCCATCGCCCTCTTCACAGCCAAGCTGCACCACCCCAGCAAGAGTGTGCAGCATGTGGTGCTCCAGGCACTCTTCTACCTGCTGGACCGAGCGGTGGAGAGGTGAGTCTGCCTCCAGGGAGCCACCCTGGCTTACAGCAGCTAGGGAACCCCTTCCCCTCCCAGGGGCTGCTGCTGCCTGAGGTTTTGATGAAATGCCTGCAGAGGGCTATGTGGGGTAAAGCTGTGCCACCTCTGCTCTGAGAGTGAACTCCTGAAGGCTGGTCACAGCTCCCCCAGGCCTGAGATTCTCTGTCTTCCCCTGGTCTGAACTCAAGCTGCTCAGCCCCCATGGAGGAATAAAATTCCCCCAAGCCCTGAAGCAGGCTCTCCACAGCCTTTCTGTGCCTGTACCCAGGTTTAAGTTTAGCAAAGCCCCTGATTCCTGCAGGCTTTGGCCAGGGAGGAAGCAGCCCTGCTACCGGAGGGGCGAAACATGACCCCTGCCAAAAATACATAGAGCCTGGGCGTTGCATTTGTTCTGCTGGGCTTTTTCTGGAGTTGAACTTACCCATCATGGGCAGCCTGGCTGAGATGGTCTTAAACCACAAACTAGGCTTTAGTAAGGCTTATAGGAAATGGTACTGGAGCAGCCGGGAAATGCAGAGGGGAGCATTGGGTCCTTCTGGGAGCACAAGGGGACTCTGTGGGGTCAGCAAGGTGGAAGTGAGGTTAGTGTGGCACAGAACTGCTCCTGCAAGAGCTGACGAGTTGGACATTCTGGGATCGATGTTGCTCTTTCCTCCCCCCAGCTTTGAAACACAAAGAAACGGGCTGGTGTTCATCTATGACATGGCAGGCTCACAGTACACCAACTTCGAGCTGGACCTCAGCAAGAAGATCCTCAACCTGCTGAAGGTAACAGCCAGGGGTGACCTGGTGTCTGGGCACAGCAGCTAGGGCCACTCGCTCACCAGGTACATGAAGCGCTGCGGGTTTGGACCATGCCGAGCACATCTCGGCTCCAGCCCCACAGGATCCTGGGAAGAGGCTTGGGAGCCTGCCAGGCTGGACCCGTCTGAGGCTGTGGTGTCCTGTGGGTGGGAGGGGATCAGCTGTCCCCGTGGCGGATTCCTCTGGCAGCTGCTGGCAGTGCTTTTGGGAAAACAGATGCAAATTATTTTTTAATCACGCTGGCATTTGCTGCCTCCTCCCTGCTCCGGAAAGAAGAAGTAACAGTAAATATTGGCCGGGCTGTCGTCTCCGCCCCAGTCCTGACTCCCAGGCTTCACCTCTCCCCTGCCCAGCCGAGCCCTCTGCCTACCTAATCCCAAGGAAACCATTTGTTTCCGTGTTGGAGCATAAAAGCAAGCCTGGCCGTGGGCTGCCGGCTGCGCTTGAGGCACACTTCTCATGTAGCATCGCCAGCCCGAGCTCCCTCCTTTCCTGGTTGTCTCCTCTGCTGGGACGTGCCCCCTCTGCCCCGGCAGAGGCGTGGAGAGGGGCTGGCAGCCTGGATCTAACCCCCCTCCTGCCTGCAGGGTGCCTTTCCAGCTCGGTTGAAGAAGGTTTTCATCGTGGGAGCGCCCATGTGGTTTCGTGTGCCCTACTCCATCATCAGCCTGCTGCTGAAGGAGAAGCTGCGGGAGCGGGTGAGCGCTGGGGGGGGCATCCCCCTGGCATGGGACCCTTAGTGGGGAGGGCGGGGGTTGGTTTCCCTCTGGCGCAGGCAGCTTGTGTCCCGTAGCCCTGTTGGCTAGAAGCTGCTGAGCACAGGTCTGTGAGAGAGGGAGGCTTTCTCAGCCCATGTCGTGGGGTCAGCCTGCTCTGGTATTGTCAGCAGATATCTTCAACCCCTTTGAAATTGCCCTTGAGGGTTTTTTTTTTCCCCTCTGTGATGAGGCTGCCAGCAGCAGCAAGTGGAGGCAGCGGTCAGTGATTAAAGGGAGAGGAAATTTTTGCTGAGCACACAGGAAAAGAGAGAAGCTTAAATACCTGCGCTCAGGCTCTGTCTGGTGTCACCTAAAATACCTAAACCAGCATCTTTGGCATCAGTGGTGCTGCTGCTGGAGCTTTTTTCCAGCCTGATGTCTCCCTGGACTGGGCTTTGCCTCTCAGCTTTCCGTACGTCCGTGGAACCACTTGCAAATTTGGAGCTGGGTGTCAGTGTGAACTCCCATGATGGATAACATGGGGTGGTCAGCCCTTGCTGCACTAGCAGTGTTCCCTTGGGTGCCCTGCTGGGGCGGGAAAGGAAGGGAGAAGAGCCAAATGATGTCAGGTGAAGTCTCAGGGCTCCATCAGGACCATGTCAGACCATTGTCATCCCCACCTCCAGCAAACCTCTGTATCCTTCAAGGAGTAACCCCTGCCCCTCCTTTATGTCCAACAGGTGCAGATGGTGAAGATGTCAGAGCTGAAGGAGCACCTGCCCCGGGAGTGCCTCCCTGAGTACCTTGGGGGGTCCCTCAAACTCGACCCTCTGAGCTGGAACTGCCGGTTCCTGCCCCAGCAGAACGGGCACCCTGACCCCCTGGATGAGCTCATCCTGGTGCCGCTGGTGGCCCCCAAAGATAATGGCTCCGTCCATGTCCCCGGGCCCAAGTCTGTCACCCTCCAGGAGCTGCTGGACCACGTCAGCCACAAGCAGAAACGGGGCATCTACGAAGAGTATGAAGATATTCGGCGCAGGAGCCCAGCTGGCACCTTCGTCTGCTCCTTGTGAGTTGGGGAGGAGCTGGGTGCAGGGCAGGCACAGAGATCCCCCTCCCTTGCGCCTGAAAAGTCTGGGTCTGTCCCTCCCCATGCTTCTGCTGCTTCCTGATGACCTTTCTGGGGTGCGGTGCTTTGACTTAGCAGCGGAGACCCCCAGCCAGGTGACGCTGCAAGCTCACTCTGCAACTCCCCGGAGCTAAGCAGAGGATGGCAGGGACCAGGACCTGGCTGGGACTCCGCTTGTCGAGGCTTTGGCCAGGTGATGGCAGCAGAGCCCAGGCTATGGGCGCCGGAGGCTTGTGCAGAGACGCTGCTGTCTTTTGCTTCCCTGCCTGGAAAACATCTCTGCTTCCCTCTCGTCCTAACCCCTTCCTCCCAGGGCACCCTACAACCAGGAGAAGAACCGGTACGGGGACGTGCCCTGCCTGGACCAAACCCGCGTCAAGCTGGCGAAGCCATACAGCCGGCCAGAGGTGAGGCAGCCTGGGATGGAAGCTCCTGGCACGGCTGTCTCAGCTGTGGGGCTCTGGAGTACTCATGCTGTGCCTGTTTTTCTCCTCCCCAGCTGACTGACTACATCAATGCAAGCTTCATGGATGGCTACAAGCAGAGGAACGCTTACATTGGCACTCAGGGTATGGCCTGAGACACCTTATTTTGCTCCTGGTGCATGTGTGGGGTCACCTCTCTGCCTAGTGTCAACCTCCAGTCATAGTAGAGGACATCCCAGGAGCGTGTCCCCCTCCTCTGTTGGACTATTTACTCCTCCCTGTGGGTATTCACTCCATTTCGGTCCCCAGCCTGGAGGCAGCAGAGTTTGTCCTGGGAGAGAGGTCCCTGGGATCCATACTCCTTCAGGCAGCAACTTCTGCCCCTAACCCAGCCCCTGGCTTTGCCCACTCTGCCGGGGCATGAAGCAGCAGAAAGAGGGGGTCACTGCTGAGCCGGAAGGAGTTGGTGCTGGAGGGAGCAGTGGGTGGCAGCTCCGTCTGCTGCTGGTAGATTCACTTTGGGTCTAGGCCCTATCAGAAGGGGCTGTGGTCCCCCGAGGAGAATAGTGAGGGGCTGGCAGAGGCTGCTGGGTGAAGAGAGTTGCCCAAACCCACCAGCTGTTGGGCTGACATGCAGGTTGTGCCCGCAGGGCCTCTGGAAAATACCTATGGTGACTTCTGGCGCATGGTGTGGGAGCAGAATGTGCTTGTGATCGTGATGACAACCCGGTGAGTGCTCCTGGAGGGGTCCCAGGGCAGTACCCAGCCCTGTTTCCCTTTACCAAATGAGTGTTTTTAGTGTTGGATGCATGGCTCTGTGCCCCCTGCAATGACCCTGCAGCCATGGTGCAAGCTAGAGCCCAGCAAGGTGGGGACATCACATCACAGATGGACTGTTTGGTCCCTGTGGGATCCAAAGCTGGGTGGCATGGCACATGACCCTGTTAGAAGGAGGAGGACATCACCAGCTCATCTTTCTCCTGCTTCCAGGCTGGAGGAGGGAGGCAGGAGAAAGTGTGGCCAGTACTGGCCTCTGGAGAAGGACTTCCAGGTGTGCTACGGGGCCTTGACCATCACCAACTTAGGCGTGGAGAACCTCAACCATTACAAGAAAACCATCCTGGAGATCCACAGCTCAGAGGTGTGTGGCCACAGCTGCCCAGCAGGGGACAGCATAGCGGCGCTAGATGCCCTCCGTGTCCAGGGGCAGAGGAGAGGACAGGGTCTGACCCCTCTGTTTTCCCTCAGACCAGGGAGCGTCGGCTGGTGTCCCATTTCCAGTACCTGAGCTGGCCGGACTACGGCGTCCCCTCCTCTGCAGCCACCCTCATCGACTTCTTGGGGGCTGTGAAGCAGCAGCAGAGGGTGGCAGTCAGTGCCCTGGGACCTCGCTTCAAAGGCCACCCCGGGGGACCCCCAATCGTGGTGCACTGCAGCGCTGGCATCGGCAGGACAGGTACTGGGGTGACCCTGCTGCTGGGGTGGAGGCCTTGGCTGGGGGAGGACAGTCCAGCTCCTCCAGCCCAGGGTGTGTTTGGGAGCTGGGTGACCTGGGACATGTCCCCAGGACTCTCTGCAGCCATCAGACCCAGGGAAAGCTCTCTGCCCTGCTTTGCTAAGGTCCTTGGCTAAGGTCTCAGGTAGAAGGTTAGCGACAGGACAAGAGGGCATAGTCTGAAGCTGCAGCAGGGGAGGTTTAGGTTGGCTATTAGGAAGCACTTCCTGAAGGAAAGGTGATTAGGCACTGGAATGAACTGCCCAGGGAGGCAGTGGAGTCACCATCCGTGGAGGTCTGAGAAAAGATTGGTTGTGGCACTTGGTGGCATGGGTTAAGTGATGTCCTGATGTTAGCTCATAGGCTGGACTCGATGACCTCAGAGGTCTTTTCCAGCATCAAGGATTCTGTAATTCTGTGGTGGGGGCAGCTGAGGACCACCACTGCTCTGCTCGTGGCTCTGCCAAGGGGGGTAGCTCTATCTGTCGGTGGCTGACACCACCCTCCTTGTGGCTGTCCCCAGGTACCTTCTGCGCGCTGGACATCTGCCTGTCGCAGCTGCAGGACGTGGGCACGCTGAACATCTACCAGACGGTGCTGCGCATGCGGAGCCAGCGCGCCTTCAGCATCCAGACCCCCGAGCAGTATCACTTCTGCTACGCCGCCGTCCTGGAGCACGCCCAGCGCCAGGGCCTCCTGCTCGCCGACCGCGGCGCCCACCGGCCCGCCCACGACAAGAGCTCACCGGGACACTGAGAGCTGCCGCCGCCTCCCCGCAGAACCCTCCTTCCCGTCCTCTCCGGGGCTGCCCCTGCCACCTCTGCACCCACCCGAGGTTCAGCGGCGCCCGCTGCTGGGGCGGGGTGGGGAGCGGCTGCCCGCCTGCACCTGCTGGCAGTGCTGTCGAACTGTGCCTTATTCAAACCCAGCGCGGGAGGGCAGCGTGGGGAGAGGCTCCCACTCCTCCCCGCCGTGTTTCTGCTCGGGGAGGTGGTTTTTTTTTTTCAGTTGGTTTGGTATTTTTGTTTTGGTTTGGTTTTGTTGGGACCACCTTAAAAAAAAGCAAACAACGTACCTAGAGAAGGGGTTTGCCAAGCCCTAGGGAATGTATTTCCAGCCCTGCCCTGGCCTGGGGCGTAGGAAGAGGTGCCCACAGTCAGCCTTACCTGCCACTCAGCCTGTGTGTCTGTGCCTATGTGTGTCTCTGATAGCCCCTGCTGTGCCCGACCCTGCTGTTCTGTAGATACATAGAGATGAGCACCCACTGTAGGAGTCCCTGCGGGCACCTGCCCTCCTGCTGTCTCACTGCTGTCATCTCCGGAGCGGTGAGTTTGGTCCTGGCTCTGTCTTGTCTTTTTTTCCCCCCCAACTCCCCTCCTTTTTTTCCTTTTTGTTTCTCCTCACGGGCGGTGCTGGGACCCGGTACCCACTCCCATGCCCATCCCATGGGATGCATGAGGATGCCCGTTGGTGTGTTCCTCATCCTTAGCTGCTGGGACACGGTGACTTCGTCCCTGGGAGGCAGGGCTGGAGGATTTTGGCCATGGCAGGCAGGTTGGCAGGGATTGAGGAGCCCACCAGCGTCCTCTGCCCCTTGGGATGCAGCCAGGGGCATCACTAGGTACGAGGTGACAGGGACAGATGGAGACCAACCGGCTCTCCAAGTTGCCCAGCTTTCCCAAGCCGGCAGTGGGAACCCACGGGCCCATCCCTGCGGTGAGTCACAGGGCTGGAAAAGCGCTGAGCTAAAGGGGCCCAAGCCCTGGAGAGAGGCAGTGACCTGACCTCTGGGGCAGCAGCACCTGCAGAGACAGCCAGCCCTGGCCACCACCCTGTCCCCCTGCCCCTCCGGGAGCCAGGCGTGGCAGTGCCTGGACCTCAGTAACTTTATACTGTAATAAGCTCTCTGAATGTGTATATTCTTATTTTTTTATAATCTTGGGCAGGACTTTTTGTTGTTGTTTGGTTGGGTTTTGTGGTGTTTTTTTCTGGGTTTTTTAAAATTCCTTTTTTTTTTTTCTTTTTAATTTAACATTCACTTGATCCAAGCCAGAGCCAGAAGTATTTGTAAATGTTCCTATTTTGCTCTCGTTCAGAGAAACGTTTTTGTTGTTGTTACTTTTTTTTTCGGGGTGGGGGTGGGGAGGAGGGGTGGGGGTCTTTTTATTTTTATTGACATAAAAATACATGATTGGTGCCCAGCTCCTTGTAGCTCTCGTGGTGGAGTCGCTCAGGGGGCAGGAGAGGGAGGGAGCTTAGGCCTTTCACACCCCACAGTCCCCAGAAGCAAGCTGGCTCTATCCCTGGGGACACACAGACCTGCTGCAGCCCTCCCACCCTGCCCCAGCACTTTGTGGGGCACCAGGCTGTATTTGAGGCCATGCTGGGGAGCATGGGGTAGGACTTGCTCAGGGCAGCAGCCCAAAGAGCTGACCAGCCTAGCTTGCTCCTGTCCTGGGTGAGGTCCCACCAGAGATAACCAAGCTGCAGGCAGCATTCCCTGGGGTAGCAGGATAATGGCAGGAGGGAAGGCAGTGAGATTAGCGGGGAGCAGGTCTGAGCTTCTCCCTCATTGAGCCCCAGAGCATCAATCTCCATCCCACTTCAAGCAGTGGAATCTTCAGAGCCTCTTCTTTGCATGGTCACGGGTGTCTGGAGGTGTCCCCCCTGTCTTTCTGCATTTGGGAGCTCTGGGAAAAGGCATCTGGCTGCTGGATTTGAGGGTGAGGGCATTGCTACAGTACTGCCAGACCTGCTTGGAGCGGGCACGTAGGGCACAAAATCATGTGGGCATGGCTAGGGGGGAAGGTGGCCTGGCTGTCTTCCGGCTCCCAGGCTGGCAGTCAGCCCCAGCGCCTTCAGCTGCAAGTGATGCCTGTTCCAGAGAGGCAGCTGCAGGCCAAGGCTGGAGGGTGAAGGAGGGAAAGGTGATGGAGCCAATCGTGCCCCAGAGCAGCCAGCCCCAGACGGGCTCTGAGCGAGAGGGAATGCTGTGGGTGGGAAGAGCAGCACCTGTGTTTGCTCAGCTGGAGTCAGAAACCTGAGAAGGCTGCGTCTATCTAGGACTGGCAGAGGGAGAACTTTCCCCTGCGCTCAAGGCGTGGGCAGGCTTGGCCATGCCAAAACAGGGCCCAGCGCATGGGCTGGATCCCAGCACTGTGAAAGGTAGGTTGGAAGCATCCCTGAGCATCCTTGGAGATGTGCATGTCCTGCTTGTGGAGTGGTTTTGTTCCAGCTGCAGCATCCTTCAAGGTAGCATTTTCTGTCCTGCTATGCTCCTCAACTGCTCAGCCTGGCCTCGAGTTTCTCTGCCAGTGCCCATTGAAGGGTGACTCCAGCATCCAAGGGAGCTCCAGAGGAGCTCTGGGACCCCTGAAACAGTCTCTCCTTGCTGCCACACATGTTCTTCACACCAGCTGGGCTCTCTTGTTGGCAGATATACACAACGGAGGTATTTGCAGCTAGTCTTCAAGCTCATGCCCCTGGCAGCGCCTTTCAAACCTGAGGTTTGGGGCTTTTTAACCAGTTTGGTGACCTTTGACAGACAAATGATAGCAGAAGCCAGGGCAGAGGATTTTTTTGGCTGCTGCCACCCACTCAGCTCACCCTAGGGAAGAGTTAACCTGGAGAAAACTATGCTCAGATGGAGAGAGATCACTAAGTCTCTAAACAGGAGCTGTTTGAATACATTGCTGTCACAGACCTTGGCAACTCCCTCCGAGGAGGGATAAGTATCCCACCTGTGCCCAAGGCAGAGGAAAGGGTTTTACGTCTTTTCCACAGGAAAACAACCCAAACACTCCCTGGCTATTTCCAGGACTGCATTTCTGATCAAAAGCAGTGTTTCCAGTCTTCTCACCCTACGCAAGGTTTTGTTCCATCCACTCTTCCCTGCCCTGTGCCAGCTGGTCCCGCTGGGCAGCAGAAAGAGGGATTTCTGTGGATGTGGTCACTTCACACCAAGCCAAGTGTCACTGAAAAGTAAAACTGCCTTTTTTTGAGAGCAGTGGAAGAAATGAACTATTGAGGGCAGGCAGCAGGTTTGCCTTGCCCTGCCTGCAGTATCTTCCCTTCTCCAGAGCACCCTAGGGATAGGGATCAATCACCAGGGGCAAAAATCACAGCAGACACATGCTGGGCTGAAGTAAGCCTAAGAATAGAATCCAAAGTGCTGTCTGAGGCTGGAATCAGGATTTAAAGCCACTGCGGGGACACCCTGAAGTGTCAGTGCCATTCCTGTGCCCACCTGTCTCATGTGGCTTTCTGGATTTCTTGGCTGCATGCACACCACCTTGCTAATTACGATTGCTCTAGTGCTTCTGATTTGCCTGGCAGGTGTTGAGCCCTGGGAGCTTGGAAACAGCCTGGCTCCAGAGCCAGCACTCCTGCTTCTGTGCCACCAGCTTCCTAGGCTTATGTTGGATCCCCAGCAGCACGGCAGGTTCAAGCACCCCAGACAGAGACCTTTGGGGAGCTAAAGCAAGCTCCCAGGCAAAGGAGTGACAGAGATCCTCTGCTGTCTCTGCAGGTCCTTGCCTTGTGGCAGCACCCCGGGGGACCTCCTGTTAGAGCTGAGTAAAACAGCTGGACAGAAAAAAAGAACAAACACAAGAGGTTTAGACCTTGTTTGAGTGAAGACGCTCAAATATGTATTTTAATAGAAGTTTACAGCAAGTGCGTGTTCATTTTTCACCCTCCCGAGTGCACTATGACCAGATAAGCAGCTCATCCTGAGGCCAGGCCTGGTTCCTCCAGCCGTGAGGGGTCCTGACAGGCTTTAAGGCAGGCAGAGGGCCGCTATCTGCAGCAGAGGATAAGCCAACAACTCCACAACTTCTCAAACCCAGCGAGAGTGAAAAAAACACCATAATAATAAACGTTTAACACCCGCAGCCGATGCCCGATCTCCAGCTCCTGTTCTGACACCATCCGAGTGGCCCGGGAAGCACGGCCCACCCCCACGACGCCAACCTTAACAGCAGAACCGCGCACTCAATGCCCTCCTGCCTTCCCGGCGAGGCCTCTCCCTCAGCAACCCACCAGGACACACACACACACACACGCACACCCCTCGCCGGTGGGCGGTACGGCCATGACGATGGGTAACCGCGGGGCCAATCCGCCCCGGGGGGAGTTCCCCCTCCATTCAGGGCTCCTCGCCTGCGCGTTGAGGGTACGTAACAGCTGCTTCCCCCCCCCCCCCCCCCCCTTTTCTTCCCCCCNCCCCTCACAACACAGCAGGGTTTGCATTTCCCTCCCTGTCTGTCTGGGTGTGTTGGGAGGTGGGGGGGGTGCGGAGGGAGAGCCTTAGCTTGGCCTGAGGAAAGCAGCGACCCGCGCGCGCGCTCCAGGCGGGAAAGCAGCGCGGCGGGAAGCGCGCGGCGACAGCGCGAGGGGCGGGAAA
>WAAF01001064.1:118344-191812 GCA_013400475.1 Tricholaema leucomelas
TCCAGTCTAAATCTCCCCTCTGCCAGTTCAAACCCATTCCCCCTTGTCCTGTCATTAGAAGACCTTGTCAGTAGTCCCTCCTCAGCCTTCCTGTAGCCCTCTTCAGATACTGGAAGGCCACTATAAGGTCTTCTTGAAGCCTTTTCTTCTCCAGGCTGCATAGCCCCAACTCTCTCAGCCTGTCCTCATAGCAGAGATGCTGCAGCCCTCTGAACATCTTCGTGGCCTCCTCTGAACTGGCTCCAGCACTTCCCTTCTTGTGTTGGAGTCTCCAGAACTGCACCCAGGACTCCAGGTGGGGTTTGAGGAGAGCAGAGCCAAGGGGCAGAATCCCCTCCCTTGCCCTGCTGCCCACACTGCTCTTGCTGCAACCCAGCACAGGGTTGCTGTCTGGGCTACACTCACACTGCAGGCTCAGGTTGAGCTTTGCATCGCCTCAGGTCCTTTTCCTCAGGGCTGCTGTCAGCAATTCCCCACTCAGTCTGGAGTTGTGCTTGGGATTGCACCGACCCAGATGCAGGACCTTCCACTTGGCCTTGTTGAATGTCATGAAGTTGGCCTGGGCTCACCTCTTCAGCCTGTCCAGATACCTCTGGATGGATCCTTGCCCTCTAGCAAGTTGCCTGTGCCACACAGTTTGGTGCCATCTGCAAAGTTGCTGAGGGTGCACTCGATTTAAGAGCTGATCTCTAGCACCAGCAGGACCTACTTGTGCGATTGGAAAACCTGAGATAAAATATCAATGTCTGTTTCTAGCAATGCAGATTTTATGTGGTAAGAAGCTGAAGAGTGGAGCTGCCACTGGAGAGACAGTTCTGTGAGGTAAGAAGACAGCACCAGGGCTCCCTTGCCTCCATTAACTCCTGAGGAGGAAGAAGCAGGAGAGGGAGCTAACTCGAAGTGTGAGGCAGATAGGTGGAGAAATCCTCAGCTGAAGTTAGTTAGGTAGAATTTCATGATTCTGGTGGTGTTCCTGAGATGCAACCTACCTTTTATCCATTGTTGTCTTAACCAGCCAAGGACCATCTGTGTGTTTATGGCAGGTCTGTCTGATGCACCTTGCCTGTAGCACTGGGCAGAGATAGTGAGCTGGGAGGGGGTGGGGGAGTCAGATGTGTTCCTACCTAGTGTCCTATCTCCAAGAAGGGGAGCACAAAAAAAACCCTCCTAAAAGCAGAAATGTGTTTTCTTCCTCCTGTAGGCAGAATGTAGTGTAACTGAAGTGGAGGGATGGTGTGGGTAGGAAAAATGCTGGAGAAGGGGAATGTGATGCTCTGTGGATTGCACAGAGCAGGACTTGGTCTGCTCAGTTATTGCCAAGCTCTCTGTGCCTTGGGTTAATGCTTTTAACAAGGGAAAACACCTGAAGTCTGTGTCTGACTTTCAGTTTTGTACCATCCTTGCTGTAGTTTGGGGGCTTTTCACCCCCAAAATGAAGGATACAGGTGATGGGGCTTTCCAGATCAGAGTCTAGAAGGGAGTGTCAGAGGTGTATGCTACGTTCCTGAGGGGACAACCTGAAATAAGCGTGGTGCTGCTTGCGGTGCTGCTTGCAGTGTTGCTGCAGTGGAGGGCAAATAGCTGCT
This sequence comes from Tricholaema leucomelas, assembly GCA_013400475.1. Taxonomy (NCBI): domain Eukaryota; kingdom Metazoa; phylum Chordata; class Aves; order Piciformes; family Lybiidae; genus Tricholaema lacrymosa; species Tricholaema leucomelas. The sequence goes on from WAAF01001064.1 coordinate 119,931, forward strand.
AAAAGTCTTTGACACCACTGATTGCGATTGTAGATTTGTCCTCAAGAGACCTTTCCACCTCAGCAGGGCTTTGCCATCAGCAAAACCAGAAACCCCAAGTCTCCCAAATGCTCTCTGGGACCATTCAGAATCAGTTTCTGCTGTGGGGTTCGATGCTTGGTGCTTTTCCCCTCTCTGTAGAGTTTTGGTGGTGGGGAATGCACAGAATTAGCACTGCTACTCTTTGTTTAGGTACAGCAGAAGAGTCTCAAGATCACCTCTGCTAGGATTAGAAAAGCCTGTGAATTAGTAATCTTTGCTAAGTGGTGGTTTGCTGCGAGCCACTCGTGCACAACAGATGCAGACCCTGAGCAGGAGTTCAGCAAGGTACAGACTGACTGTTGCCTGTGATGTTGACTCTATACCTTTATCTGGACTTTTAAAGTTGATGCAAGTCCAGTGTTTGAATAAAAGCAGAGTCCAAATGAAGGTGAAAGAAATTCAGAGGGAGAAAACACCTCCAGGAGCTTTAATTCTCACCACACAGAAGCTTTCATGTCGCTCATGCAGCAAACCAGGTGTCTGGATGGCGGCTTGCTGGGTTTGCAAGAATCAGGAGCCTCCAAAACTGATGTTTCAGCTGCTAGGCTGGGAAACGTACCTTTGGTGCTACCGCGATTCCCGCAACCTCGCAGGGCCGTGATGTTGGGTGGCTCCACAGGGAAAGGCTTTTCAGTCAGCCTAAGGTGGCATTTTAATCCTGGTAAGGACACGTGAGCCTTCCAGCCATCTTCTGTCCTCAAACAGCCTCTGCTTTAAAGGTTGTGTAGTCCATGCAAAGCGACGAGCGCGGAGCCTTGCTTTGGGAAGTGAGCCACCAGGCCGGGACACTTCACAGCCACCACGCCACATGCACACCACGTATGCATTATATTTGTCTGTACACACCCCTCTCACTGCAGGCAGGCTGCTAAGCCTGCTCACGCTGCTTCGCCTCTACATGGCAAATCAAAGCGTGGAGAGCGTTCCTGCTTGGTGGATATCGCGTGTACGTGTCTGCAAACCAGCAGCTCTCCGCTGCTCTTGGAGGGTAGGGAAGCTGATGGCAGCCAGGGTGAGGGGACAGCCAGCAAGGAAGCGGAAGGACCTGTTGGGATAGCAGCGTTTGGAGCAGAAGGGTGGCCAAGTGGGTGAGTGGGTTATAAATAGATGCCACCAAAGCTTTGCCCAGGCTTTTACTCCTGCGGTCAGCCGTTGTTGTGCGGAGTCCTGACTAGCTGTGTGTAGGGGTGGTGGTGCTGGGTCAGACCTGCCAGCGCTGCCCCGTTTGGTCCTTCCCCTACGAGCATCAAACTCCAGCTTCACAAAGCTGAACACAGGCTGTGCTTGAGGGGAGCAGCTCCCTGCTAACCTGCCCAGCTCTTTATTTGTCAGCAGAGAGCAGCTCTCAATGAAAAGACAACCAGTGCAGGCACATTAGCAAAATGAGCTCTTGGAGTGTGCTCCTCTGCTTTCAAAGGGTGTGCTGGAGGTCAGACCTGCTGAGGATTTGTAACTTGTAAATGAGATGCAGTTAAAGAAGCTTTCTTCTTTCCTTGGGTTGAGGAATCCTCCTCTGCCAGCTGTCCTCTACCTGCTGAGTACTTTGCAGACCTGATAAAGGACTATTCTGAGAGGTTAAACTTGAAGAGCAACTCCAGAAAGAAATGATCTTCCTTTCTTGTCCTACCCCACTCCAAGTGGAAGGAGAGGCTAGTAAGGAGGGGCAGGGAGAGGAAAACACTTTTTTGTTGCACAAAGAATGTGTTTTCAAGCCCACACTGATCCTACTGAACCTTTGTGCTGCTGATCCCTGTTTGTGCATTTGATGTGCGCTGAGATGCTGGGAAATGATCTTTGGGTTCTGTGGTTAATGATGGATTTGAACTGTGAAGAGCTGTGGTGACTTGGTAGGTGAGAACTGGCTTGGTTGGCTGTTGTACCATTGTTCTGGGGGAACTTTGTTCCCCTTTGTTTGTCCATCTGTCCACCTTAGCAGTGAATGTATTTAACTGCTCTGAAACTCTTGAGCACCGAGTGGTTTGAACAGCAGAGACCATCTCAAGGCTGTCAATAGCTACCAGTGCATAGGAAACAGCACTGGAATTTCCTTGCAGGAGTGAGCAGAGGTGAGTGCTTCAGCCTGAGTGAAGAATTCATGGCTCATTTAGAAGTGGGACAGTGCAAAAATGACCTCTCAGACTTGAAGTGAAAATGAAGACAACGTGGAGTGGGGCAGGATTGTGTCTCCATGTTGGAGAAGCAGCGGGAAGTAAGTGGGAGAGCTGCTGATCCATGCTTGCAGACATCCCTGGCAGGCTCACAGAGGAGGCTTAGGCTGGACATTAGGGAAAAAAAATTCACAGCAAGAGTGGCCAGACATTGGAAGAGGCTGCCCAGAGAGGTGGTGGAGTCACCAACTCTGGATGTGTTTAAAGGTCATTTGGATGTGGTGCTGGGTGATATGGTCTAGGGGTGAACTTGCAAAGTAGGGTTAATTGGTTAATTGTTGGTCTTGGCAATCTCGAGGGTCTCTTCCAACCCAAATGATTCTGTGATACTCCCATTTGCATTTGTTGGCTTGTGCTGGTGAGTGGGGCCAGGGTGCTGGGAGGGCTGTGACTGTGTGGCACATGGTATCCAAAACACAGCTTCCTATTTCCTGCAGCAGACTGCTGGCCCTTGGTTCCACTTTGCTATCTGGGGCTAGCGATAAACCCGTGTGAACAGAGAGAAACCTGCCCTACCTACCTGCTGCTGGCAAAGCAACAGTGCCAGCAGGGAGCAAAGAGACCTTATTGTGACCTTCCTATATCTGAAGGGGCCTACAAGAAAACTGGAGAGGGACTTCTGAGGGTGTCAGGTGTTGATATGACTGGGAGGACTGGATCCAAGCTAGAGAAGGGGAGATTTACATTAGATGTTAGGAAGAAGTGCTTCAGCGTAAGAGTGGTGAGACATTGGCACAGGTTGCCCAGGGAGGTGGTAGAAGCCTCATCCCTGGATGCTTTTAAGGCTGGGCTGGATGTGTCACTGGGCAACCTGCTCTAGTATGAGGTGTCTCTGCCCATGGCAGGGGGCTTGGAACTGGATGACCCTTGAGGAACCTTCCCGTGCTGGTGGTGCGTGTTAAGGTGTGTGCTTCGGTGCCCAGGTGTCGTGGTGCCTGCCGAGCATGAGCGCAGAATGAAGCGGCGGCTGGACGAGCAGGAGTCACCTGTGTACGCGTCGCAGCAGAGGCGGATCACCGGCAGCACCGAAGCTTTCCAGCACCAGCACCGCGTGCTCGCCCCGGCACCGCCGGTCTATGAGGCCGTTTCAGACACCATGCAGTCTGCCACGGGGATTCAGTACTCGGTGACTCCCAGCTACCAGGTGAGTGTCCTCTAGCAGGTCTCAGCCTAGGCAGGGCTCTGTGTTTGAGGCCAGGCTTTTGCTTTAGCAGCCGGGGGTTGCCTGTGGAAAAGCCGCGGCCGGACAGCCTGCTCGCCTCGTTTTGCACGCTTGCTGTTGGACTCTTGGCTTCATGCGTGGTCAGAGCCACCTCACCACACAGAGTGCGACCTTTGTTTTCTAATGGCTCTCTGAATCCTTGAGGCAGGCTTGTGGAAAGGCTTTTTCCTCCATTTGTTTGCCTTTATTCCCCGGGAAAAGGTTTGTTCTTACGGTTGCTCTGCCACCCACAGGCGTTACGAAATCTTAGGTGATCTTAAGCTTAACAGCCTGCCTTAGATCAGCATTTAGATTGAAGGCTTTCAGGAAAATTGAGATGTTGCAGAAAACATGACCCTAGAGTCATTAGGTGGCACTCTTGCCTCGCTTGCCTCCTTTGCAAGGAGTTCTCATCTGGGGAGAGAGAGGGGGAAAAAGAACTAAGTGCTTTAAGAGTGTGCTGGAGATGCTTCCCAGTGAAAGACCAGGAAAAGGCTGTTCCTGTGTTACTTTACCGTGTTGCATCGTCCATGCTTGTGTTGCTGGTGAGCTGCTGTCCTTGTCTGCTGCTTAGTTTTGCTTTCTTCCTGCTGCAGAAGGGATGTTCATGCTGACAGTAGCAGCCGCAGTGCCCGAGAGCCTGCAGGCAAGGGCCTGGGAGGGAAGAGCGTGTTTAGGTTGGCAGTACTGCCTGAGAAGAACTGAGCTGGACCCACAAGCAAATAATTTGTTGTTCATGAAAAGGATTCCAAAGAGTAGTGTCTGATCCTAGAGGTTTGAATGGAAAACTGGGAAATGAAAAGGAACTGACCTTTCAAACACTGTTTGAAAGGCTCTTTTCATGGGTTTTCCAGACTGAAACTTCTCTGGGTTTATGCCTGAAGGAGACCCCAAAAGTGCAGCCTTCTGTTCCTTTCCCCTGCCTTTCTAGAGGAGAAAACAAGCTGAGTTTTCTCTTGAGCCTGCCAGAGAGCCACAATCTGATTTCCAGCACCCGAAGCGGACAAGCTCATAAAGATTCATTCATTCAGATCATTGCTTGTGACACTGAAGTGTCAAGAGAGAACCTTGAGTCTGTCAGGCTGAAAAACTCCCTTTTTGTGGGTCTTTTTGTTGGTGACTAGAGAGGCAGTGAGGCTGCAGGCTGGAGAGAACCTGCAGTTGTAACGTGTAGGATGAGAGTTGGCTTGTTGTGTTTTCAGGCCTCTCTGGGACGTTGTTGGGGAAAACAGAAGATGTTTTTGGAGTAAGATGGTTAGCAGCCACGATTAAAGGTCAAACTGACTGCCTTCTGCTTCCTACAAGTCATCCTTGTATTCCTGGGGCTGGGAATGCCGGAGGTGCCCCCTGCCCGTGCCGCGGGTGACGTCCTCTTTGCCTTGGCAGGTGTCGGCCGTGCCACAGAGCTCGGGCAGCCATGGGCCAGCCATTGCAGCCGTCCACAGCGGCCACCACCACCCCGCGCCGGTGCAGCCTCACGGGAGCCAGGTGGTGCAGAGCCACACGCACCCCACCCCGCCAGCCGTGCCCGTGCAGGGCCAGCAGCAGTTCCAAAGGCTCAAGGTAACGCTGGGCATCGCTGCCTGAAGTAAACCAATCCTAGCCTGAACCCTCGAGTGACCTTTTTCTGTTGGGTGTGTGGGGAAGGCCTCACTGAGAAAGCCACCTGGTGACCTCCAAAAAGCTTTCTTGACAAGGCTTCGAATCATAGAATCAGTCAGGGTTGGAGGGGACCACAAAAGGTGGCTTTGGTGGGAGGAGAGGTGTAGGGAAGCTTTGTCACAAGTGAATCTATCAAAGGTTAATCAGTAGCAGGGCACTCCCAATATTTTTAATACACTGTTGCATCCTTTCCTGCAGCTGGGTGCTTCTAATGGCCATCAGTTGGAGCATCTCATTTTGCCAACTAGCTGGCAAAATTACCCAAATATGTCTGCTTTTTTTTTAATCCCCCCAGCCCCCAGTCTCTCACCCAGTTAATTGCACAGTCAGGGTTGGAAGGGACCACAAGGATCATCTAGATCCAACCTCTCCGCCATGGGCAGGGACACCCTACCCTAGATCAGGCTGCCCAGGGCCACATCCAGCCTGGCCTTAAACATCTCCAGCCGTGGAGCCTCAACCACCTCCCTGGGCAACCCATTCCAGCCTCTCACCACTCTCATAGTGAAGAACTTTCTCCTCGCATCCAGTCTGAAGACCAGTCTCCTGCCTGGAAGACTGGTGGATACTGGCCTGGATCAGGAGTAGTGTGGCCGGCAGGACAAGGGAAGTCATTCTTCCCCTGTACTCAGCATTGGTTAGCACCTTGAGCGCTGTGTCCAGTTCTGGGCTCCTCCATTCAAGAGAGATGTTGAGGTGCTGGAAGGTGTCCAGAGAAGGGCAGCAAGGCTGGGGAGAGACCTGGAGCACAGAACTGTGAGGAGAGGCTGAGGGAGCTGGGGGTGTGCAGCCTGCAGAAGAGGAGGCTCAGGGCAGAGCTCATTGCTGTCTACAACTACCTGAAGGGAGGTTGTAGCCAGATGGCGTTGATCTCTTCTGCCAGGCAAGCAGCACCAGAAGAAGGGGACACAGCCTCAAGTTGTGCCAGGGGAGGTCTAGGCTGGGTGTTAGGAGGAAGTTGTTGGCAGAGAGAGTGATTGGCATTGGAATGGGCTGCCCAGGGAGGTGGTGGAGTCCCCATCCCTGAAGGTTTAGTTAATAAGAAGGTGTTAGGTGATAGGTTGGACTCGATGGTCTTGAAAGTCTTTTCCCACCTGGTTTATTCTGTGATCCTGTGAATGCAGGAAGAGACTTCTCTGTCTGCTGGATTTCAAATGCCATTGTGTAAAATGGACGTGCTAAGAAAAGATCAGAGGCAGGAAGAAAAAGGGAGAAATGTCAATCAGGGCACTCACACAATTATTCTGTCTGGAAAACATCATCTAGTCCAACTATCACCCCGAGACCACTGTGGCCATTAAACCATGTCCCAAGGTGCCATGTCCACACGTTTCTTGATCACCCTCAGGGATGGTGACTCCACCACCTCTTTGGGTGAAAACTATTCCAGTTCCTTTGGATGGGTTAAATTGCCAAAACATTTGATGCTTCTCTGAACACATGGCTTCTGTGGGTGGTTGTGTGGGAGTAATTTGGGAGTAAGGAAGGCTCTATTCTTGGACTGTGTGCTGTAAAATCCTGGGGAAAAAGAGAAAACTCCTCCAAAAATAACCCATTTCAGTAGCTACATTTGGTTCAGCTCTAGCGAGAAGGCCATGTGTCTGAGAGTTGATGCCTCTTTCTTTGTCTCTCCAAAATACACTGCAGGTCTCTTATCAATTTTGATAGAACCAAAACTTTGGAAGTATTGAAAGCCAGGCAGGATGAGGCCTTGACCAACCTGGTCTAGCAGGAGGTGTCCATGCCCGTGGCAGGGGAGTTGGAACTAAAGTCAGTCTTTAAGGTTTCTTCCAACCCAAACCATTCTGTGATTCTGTGAACCCATTGCCTTGCTGGGTGAGAAGCCCTTTCCTTTGGCCAGGTGAAGGCCATTTCATGTTCTGAAACCTCTGAAAATGGTTTCATGGAGAGCGTGGTTCTTTCTCCCAGGGAAGTCAACCGTGGGTCCTCTGCTCATGCAGGACTTGGACAGTATGCAGTCATCTTTCCTTTGCCGTCATTTAATTTCAGAGAGGGAGGTCCTGCGTGAGCATGCAGCCTGGTGGCAGGACCCAGAGCTCTTTGCTTCATAGATTGATTAACAGAGTGGTCTGGGCTAAAAGGGACCATAAAGATCACCTAGTCCCACTCCCCCTGGGCTTAGCAGGGACACCTACCACTAGCTCCAGGTTGCTCAAGTCTGCATTCAACGCGACCTTGAACACCTCCAGGGAGGGGACATCCATGATTTCTCTGGGCAACCTGTTCCTTTGTCTCCCCACCCTCACTGCCAAGAATTTCCTCCTAATCACAAAATTAACCAGGTTGGAAAAGACCTCTAGGATCATCGAGTCCAACCTATCACCTAACCCTTCTAATTAACCAAGTGCCTCATCCAGCCTCCTCTTAAACATCTGGCAGGAAAGCAGCCAGACAGAGAGGGATCTGTGGGTGCTGATGGATACCCGCCTGAACATGAGCCAGCAGTGTGCCCAGGTGGCCAAGAGAGCCAGTGGCATCCTGGCCTGCTTCAGGAATGGTGTGGCCAGCAGGAGCAGGGAGGTCATTCTGCCCCTGTACTCTGCACTGGTTAGACCACACCTTGAGTACTGTGTNGAGAAAGTTCTTCACTGAGAGAGTCATTGGACACTGGAATGGGCTGCCCAGGGAGGTGGTGGAGTCGCCGTCCCTGGAGCTGTTCAAGGCAGGATTGGACGTGGCACTTGGTGCAATGGTCTAGCCTTGAGCTCTGTGGTAAAGGGTTGGACTTGATGATCTGTGAGGTCTCTTCCAACCCTGATGATACTGTGAGACTGTGATCTCTGGGGCTCGTGAGTCCACCACCTTCTCAGGCAGCCCATTCCAATGGGCAATCTTTCAGTGAAGAATTTCTTCCTAATGTCCAGGCTAAACCTGCCCTGGTGCAGCTTGAGGCTGTGTCCTCTTATCCTGTCACTGGGTGCCTGGGAGAAGGGACCAACCCCCGCTTGGCTACAACCTCCTTTCAGGTAGTTGTAGACAGCGATGAGGTTTCCCTTTAGCCTCCTATTCTCCAGGCTATACAACCCCTCAGCTGCTCCTCGTAGGGCTGTGCTCCAGCCCCCTCACCAGCCTTGTTGCCAGGGCCCTCATCAGCCCTTGCTGCCTTCTCCAGCCTCAATCTCCCCTGTCCTTTCAGTACACCTGCGGACCGGATGCTGGTACACGACTAACCATGCGTGTTGTTGGAGGGGTAAAACAATTTGCCACCCACAGCTGCCACTTTCAGAGCCCTGGCATGTGGAACTGAAATGCCTGGCTTCTAGAAGAGCAGTGCAAGCCTGTACCTGGCAGCCATCTACTATACTGTAGATGTCATTTCCACTTTCTGCTTATTCTTAGACTTCCATCATAATTTCCACATATGAATGCAGGAAAAATGCTCAGCCTAGTTCTGTTGATCCTAGCAGTGTCTTCACTGATGGTAAATTCAGAGTATGTTTGATTGTTGGGTTGGGTTTTTTTTTTCCCCTCTGCTGATCTGTCTTGCCTTTTTTCTTATTCTTTCCCCCTTTTTGTTTCTTTTTGGTACAGTTTTCTCTTGTGAGCCAGAAGTGGGGAGTCAGTATCTCTTATTCAGGCGGTGCTGGTAATGCACTAACCAGGCTCATGATAGTTTTGCTCTTTAATTCCCTGCCCAGGCTCAAGGCTAACAGCTGTGTTTTCAAATAATGTGTGTTTTGCAGAAGAATAGAGCTGGAAGAGAAATCTTCTCTGTTAATACCACCCTGTCTGTTCTGTCTCCAGGTGGAGGATGCGTTGTCTTACCTTGACCAGGTGAAGCTGCAGTTTGGTAGCCAGCCACAGGTCTACAATGACTTCTTGGATATTATGAAGGAATTTAAATCTCAAAGGTAATGAGATGTGTTTTGCTTCTTCCTTCCAGGTGAGGGCATGGGAGCTGAATTCTGTCTTTCCATCCGCCAAGTAGCGCAGCAATAAGCCAAGGAGCAACGGATGCAAACTGAAACAGAGAAGGTTTCACCTCAACCTGAGGAGAAACTTCTTTACAGGGTGACAGAGCCCTGGAGCAGGCTGTCCAGAGAGGTTGTGGAGTCTCCTTTTCCAGAGACTTTCAAAACCCACCTGGATGCTTTCCTGTGTGAACTACCTTAGGGAATCCTTCTTTGACAGGGGCGTTGATCTCTGGAGGTCCCTTCCAACCTCTAAGATTCTGTGTTTCTGTGAGTAACACCTCTAGCAGGAGAGTAAAAGCAACTCACAGAACCATGAAATGTTAGGGGTTGGGTGAGACCTCCACAAGATCATCCAGTCCAACTGCCCTGCCAAAAGCAGGATCACCCAGGGCAGGTCACACAGGAACGCATCCGGGCAGGTTTTGAAAGTCTTCAGAGATGGAGACTCCACAACATCTCTGAGCAGCCTCCTCCAGCGCTCCAGCACCCTCACCATGAAGAAGCTTCTCCTTGTGTTAAGGTGGAACCTGCTGTGTTCCAGCTTGTGCCTGTTGTTCTTTGTCCTATCACTTGGCACCACCGAAAAGAGCCTGGCACCTTCATCCTGACACCCACCTCTCAGATGTTTATAGACATTTATCAGATCCCCTCTCAGCCTTCTCTACTCAAGACTAAACAGTCTCAGGTCTCTCAATCTTTCCTCATGGGAGGAGTGTTCCAGTCCCCAAATCATCCTTGCAGTTCTAGCCAGGCAGTGGTGTGTTTTCTCTTCCCCAGAAGTGAAATGCATCCCTTGACTGCTACTAAATCTCTGCTTAGAGTGGCAGTTCACAAGTTCATCCTTGGTAGCTGATTCATCTGGTTGTGTGCCCATTAATAATGATCAGACTGAGGTCTCACAGATATAAAACGCTGCCTGGGCTGATGGAAACATTCTAGTACCGTTCTCTGGCAACGTGTGAATCAGCTCCGCTTTGTTTCAGACCTTAGAGGTGATGAGAGGAAAAATTCTGCTGGGAAATTCTTGTGGGGGAGAGCTCAGCATGCCACTGAAAGGATCTTAGAAGATGGTGGCACCTTGCTTCTAGTCTTAGAGGCCTTTTCCAACCGAAACAATTCATTGGTTCCGTGCTCTTTGTTCCTCCTTCAGCATCGACACTCCAGGAGTGATCAGCCGCGTGTCACAGCTCTTCAAGGGCCACCCAGACTTGATCATGGGCTTCAACACCTTCTTGCCGCCTGGCTACAAGATCGAGGTGCAGACCAATGATATGGTGAATGTGACGACACCGGGGCAGGTGCACCAGATCCCCACGCACGGCTTGCAGCCGCAGCCGCAGCCGCAGCACCAGTCGCAGCCTTCAGCTCAGTCAACCCCAACACCAGCACAGCCGGCGCCGCAGCCTCCGCCTGCCAAAATCAGCAAGGTGAGAGCTGGGGCCCTGGTCACAGCATGGTAAGGGTCGGGAGGGACCTCTAGATCATCCAGTCCAACCCCCCCTGCCAGAGCAGGACCATAGAATCTAGCTCAGGCCTCTGTAACAGGCTCCATTCCTCATGTTCCTGGAGCTTTGCACGAGATAAGAGGAGTTGGACAGAGGCAGTGTTTTAGACTAATGAATTCTTCAGGAGACTTTTCTCTCTGAGCAGGTGAACTTGGTTGTTGCAGGCAAAGGCTTCCTCCTAGTGTAGTCTGGGGAGGCAGCACTGAAGTGAGTGCTCAGCACTCAAACCTTTTGCTGTGTAGCTGCAGAATCACTTTTCAGTTTCTCTTTGCTGCTTTTGGACAGAAGTCCATTTGAATTCAGGTTAAGAAGGTTGGCAAACAACTAAGAATCTGGCCTGAGTTCACAAATGGGCTTGGTTTGGGAGAGCCAAGTGTGACCCTGCCACAAGTGCAGCCATAGACTCATAGAATTGTTGTCGTTGGAGAAGGCCTCTAAGAGAATCGAGTCCAAACATCAACCCAGTGCCACGATGGTCATTAAACCGTGTCCCAAAGTGCCACGGCCACACATTTCCTGATCACCTCCTGGGGTGGTGACTCCACCACCTTCCTGGGCAGCCTTTTCACAGGATCACAGGATGTCAGGGGTTGGAAGGCACCTCTATAGATCCAGTCCAACCCCCCTGCCAGGGCAGGACCATAGAATCTAGCTCAGGTTGCACACGAATGCACCCAGACAGGGCTGGAAAGTCTCCAGAGAAAGAGATGTCAGGGGTTGGAAGAGACCTCTATAGAGGTGGGGTGCTGATGGATGAGAAGCTGGGCATAAGCAGACAGTGTGAGTTTGCCACACAGAAGGCCAGTGGCAGCCTGGGCTACATCCAAAGCAGCATTGCCAGCAGATCCAGAGAGGGAATTCTGCCCCTCTGCTCTGTGAGGCCTCACCTGGAGAATTCCATCCAGCTCTAGAGCCCTCAGTACAGGAAGGGCATGGACCTGATGGAGCAGTTCCAGAGAAGTCCCACAAAAATGGTCAGAGGGTTGGAACACTTTTGCTGTGAGGACAGGCGAAGGGAGCTGGGGGTGTTCAGCCTGGAGAAGAGGAGGCTCTGGGGAGACCTAATAGCAGCCTGCCAGTACCTAAAGAAGGCTGTAGAGAGACTGTTTGCAAAGCCCTGCAGAGGCAGGATGAGGGCAATGGCTTCAGACTAGAGCAGAGCCAATTGAGATTGGATGTGAGGAACAAGTTCTGCACCATAAGGGAGGTGGAACACTGCAGCAGGTTGCCCAGGGAGGTGGTTGAGACCCAATCCCTGAAGATACTCAAGGTGAGGCTTGACAGGGCTCTGGGCAAGCTGATCTAGTTGAGGATGTCCCTGCTGACTGCAGAGGAGGTTGAATTAAATGACCTTTGGAGATCCTTTCCAACCCAGGCCATTCTATGATTCTGTCATCTTTTCCGTCCAAGACGATTCTGTGATTTGCCAGTATTCCAGAGGGCTTGGAAAACCCTTGTTGCTTCCAGTGGGGAGCTGAAAGATGCTCAGAGCAGCTGGTAAAATGACCATGCTTTGTTCAGGGATAATCTAACAGCCCTAGGAGAAAGCTTTATGGAAGCTTTGACTTTGCAAGAAAGGCTTCCTAGGTGAGGCACTGGGCACGTGCTGAACTGCCTGATTTTTGTGTCTGTTGTTTTCTGAATCACTGGAGCCCCAAGAAACTCCCCAGAAAACAAACTCTGCTAGAGATGTTCTTGGTGTGAAGGGGGAAGGGGGGTGTGCTTTCAAAGAGCAGGGGACAATCCAGCCTCTAGGTCTTGATTAGGTAGATTCTGCATTGCTTGAAGTCTTTCAGATTGGACACTTCGTGGAAGAGCTTAGCTCAGCTGCCAGCTGGATGGGTGCAGGAGTTATTGGCGGAATCTGAAGTGCAGGAATTCAGGCAGGATCACCATGATGCTGCCTTTAGGTGTTGGATTTGTGTGCCTGACACTGAGCCCTTTTGATAACAAAGGGAATCTCATTCTTGTTTTAGATAGGATCCAGATGCTGCTGGCCCACAGATGTATGTTAGGTGATTGGAAACACAAGAGGATAACAGACATCAGGGGAGCTCACTCTGGAGAAAATAGGATGTATTTTAGCCTCAAAAAGTGGAAAGATTTGAGAGGCTTAGGGAGGGAAAGAATTCCCCAAGTTTCAAGGGTTAATCTTTTCCACTGTGCAGGTAGCTAGTTGGGGCTGGAAAAGGGAGGTGTTAGACCCAGGATTTAAACTGTGGCCAGTAGGTGCCTGCTAGACAAACACCGGTGGGATTTGCAGCCTCCTGTTTAGCAATGGCAAACAAACACTCTGGGAGATGTGCAAAGCTGAGAACTGCCAAGCTAAGACATTCCAGAATTGACTTTCCTGTGCCAGATTTCAAGCAAGGGGTTCTGCAGAAGCAGGGCACACTCTTGGGGAAGAGGTTTCGGTCTCTTCACCATGACCTAAGTGGTTTTCACCCCACTGGCCTGCCAAAAGTTGAACTGCTTTTGTTGACACTGTTAAGTGAACCTGAGGGCCCAGCTGGGTAGTGAGGTGAGATTTCCTTATCAGACAGGTAGAGCTGGATGTAAACAAGGTGGGATTTTCTGGCACCCTCCTCCCCCATTCCAGGGCAGTTATCTACATTGAAAAAACTCCATATGATAGCAGATTTGAAGTTTGGGAGGTGAGAGGAAAGGCTGCTTCCATTTCCATTTCAATTTGCCACCTCAAAACTGCTGCTGAATGAATTTTCCCGTGGCCCTCAGGTGTCTGTTAAGAGATTCAGAATAATCCCTCTGACAGCCTTATCTGCCTGCTCTGTGTCTCCATCTGGAAAGAAAACTCCATTTTTTTTCCCTGCCAGTGCCTTTATGCACCCCAGAATTCTTCAGTAGGGGAAAAATTGCTTGCAGAGTTGGAACAAGCCATAGCTCTGCATTTTGGGCTCTGTGTTGAGACAGGATGTGTCTCATGTCAGATTGTCCCCTGTGCTCATTGCTGGTGAGACCATGCCTTGAGTCTTGAGGTCAGTTTTGGGCCCCTCACTCCAAGAAGGACATTAAGGGGCTGGAGCAGGTCCAGAGAAGGGCAGCAAAACTGGAGAAGGGTTTGGAGAACACAGCTGGTGAGGAATAGCTGAAGGATATGGGATTGTTTAGCCTGGACAAAAGGAGGCTGAGAGTAGACCTCATTGCTCTCTATAGCTCCCTGAGAGGAGGCTGGAGTGAGGTAGGGGTTGGTCTCTTCTCCCAAGTAACAGGATAAGAGGAAACGGTCTCAAGTTGTACCAGAGGAGGTTTAGGTTGGACATTAGATGATAATTCCTCACTGAAAAGGGTTCTCAAAGACTGGACCAGGCTGCCCAGGGAGATGGTTGAATCCCTATCCCTAGAGGTGTTTAAAATACCATGGAGATGTGGTGCTAAGGGCCGTGGTTTAGCACCAGAGTTAGCAGAGTCAGAGAATAATTGGACTGGATGATCTTGAAGGCCTACTCCAGCCCAAACAATTCTGGATACAGCCAAAAACAGTTAGCAGGGAAGAACAGCTGTCAGTAACAGCAGCCTGACTGGCCTAGCTGTTTTGTTTTCCTGATGAAGTGTAGCCTCTGCTGGCCTCCTAAATATTTCTTTCTTTATTTGCTTTGGAGGATGGTTCTCTCCTGCTTGATCTACCTGTATCTGTGCTTCTGTTAGTCTTTCAAACCCAATGCTGTCTGTGAGGTTGTGCTTCTCAATGCTGACCCTTAACAGCAGTTTGTGCTTAGGCAGCCCCTGGGAAATGTTCAGTTGAAGACCAAACTGTTGTTAAAATCCTTTCGACCTGCAAAGGCAATAACTATTCAGTAGCAGTTTAAAAAGACCATTCTTCTAAGGAGAATGGGTTGGGTTGAAAGGGACATTAAAGAGACACCTCCCACTAGAGCAAGTTGCTCATAGCCTCATCCAGCCTGGTCTTAACCACTTTCCAGGGATGAGGTGTCCACAGCTTCTCTGGGCAACCTGTTTCAGTGTCTCATGGTGAAGAACTTCTTCCTAATGCCCAATCTAAATGCCCCCTGCTGCAGTTTCAAACCACTGCCCCTTGCCCTTTCATCACCACACCCTTTATAAAGTGTCCCTCTCCAGCTTTCCTGTAGGCTCCCTCAAGTACTGAAGTGCAGCAAAAGTCATGCAGTGCCAGTGTGTGGAATGAGGCTGGTTAACTCTGTGTGGTAGCAGGAAATGTCATCTTCTTGATGTATTCCAGCCCAGAGGTGTCCGTGTTGAATCCATGTTATCACAGAATGCATCTGGTTGGAAGAGACCTCAAAGCTCATCCAGTCCAACCCTTGACCCAGCACTGAAGGGTCAACACTAAACCATGTGCTTAAGTGCCAGGTGTACGTGCTGCTTAAACACCTTCAGGGATGGCAACTCCACCACTGCCCTGGGCAGACCTTTCCAACGTTTGATAACCCTCTCTGTGAAGAAATATTTCCTAACGTCCAGCCCGAACCTCCCCTGGCCCAGCTTGAAGCCATTTCCTCTGATCCTGTCTCTTTTTTCCCATCAGATAAAGTTCACTGCTGGGTATTTTCCTCTGGAGGTGGTCCAGAAATGGAATAAAAGTGCCTTGAATCCAAACCTAAAAGAGCCTGCTCCTTTCTAACACAGCTTCTTCCCTTCCTAGCCATCCCAGTTGCAGGCTCATACTCCTGCCAGCCAGCAAACCCCCCCGATTCCTCCGTACGCATCGCCGCGCTCGCCGCCGGTCCAGCCCCACACGCCTGTGACAATCTCCCTGGGAACCACACCGTCCCTGCAGAACAATCAGCCTGTTGAGTTTAATCATGCCATCAACTATGTCAACAAGATCAAGAATCGCTTCCAGGGACAGCCAGACATCTACAAAGCCTTCCTGGAGATCCTCCATACCTATCAGGTGAGTGTTCGCAGGGCATCTTTTGAGTATATGGAGTTGGAGAGGTTGGAAAGGGCTTGCAAGATCGAGTCCAAGCATCAAACCAACACTGCCAAGTCCACCTCTAAGCCATGTCCCTCAGTGCTGCATCTACATAGCTTTTTTGAACACTTCCAGGGGTGGGAACTCCAGCACTTCCCTGGGCAGTCTGTTCCCGGGCTTAACCACTCTTCCAGTGAAGAAATAGTAGCTAATGTCCAACCTTAAACCTCCTCTGGTGCAGCTTCAGACCATTTCCTCTCATTCTGTTGTTTGTTATCTGGGAGACTGAGCCCCACCTCACTCCAGCCTCCTTTTCAGTCAGCTGGGGAGAGAGAGAAGGTCTCCTCTCAGCCTCCTTTTCTCCAAGCTGCATAATCTCAGTTCCCTCAGCTGCTCCTCACAAGACTTGTGCTCTAGACCCTTCACCAGCTTTGGTCTTCTGGAGCAACTCCAGGACTTTTGGATCTGCTCCAGAACCTTAGTGCTCCTCTTGAAGTGAGGGCCCCAAACCTGAACCCTGTACTGAAGGTAAAGCTGCCTCTGTGGTTATTTCTTTCTGTGCCACGAGAAGCTAGCTCTGTCTCTCTAAGGCCTGCATTTAGGTCTTCTGCTGGAATAGGTTTGGCCAGCAAGCTAAGCAGAATTCTGCTGTACTTACAGCGTCTGTAAGTGTTTGGTATATGTAGCATCATAATAGAGTATTGCCAAGGCTCAGGACTGGGCTGGCCACTAGATGAGTGACAAAAGCTCTCTGTGAACCCTCCCCTGCCATCGACTTCCCCATGGGAAGACAGAAAGGAGACTGATGGGATTGAGAAAGAAACCAAACCAGCTGGGCTGGAAACAAGAGAATCCAATGAAAGAGATACAAACCAGTAAGGAGCCCAACCCCTGACAGCAATGTTGCCACCATTGTCACCACTGATGCTGGGGGCAGGCAATAGGGAGGTCGCACATCGGAGTCTACAGTAAATGGGAGCTGGACTTTGGAACTGGATTCAGTAACACACAGATAGAGATGAAAGGAAGAAGCAAAAGAGTCCTTAGATGCTGGGCAGTGAAGAAGCAGCTTGACCCTGCTGGTCCCTTAGCTTTCTCCTGAGGATGCTGTCCATGAGTTTCAATCTGTTGGTCAGTTTAGGGTCACTTGTCCTGTCTGCAGGTGCCAGCTCTGACTTCCTGCTCTCCAGCCCTTGGCAGTAACTCTCCTTATCAGTGTTATCACTTCCAGGAGCAGCCCCTGGCTGTGCAAACCTGCCCTGAACTTCAAAAAGTGCCATGACTGAGCAGAGCCTGAGCACTGAGCAGAATAACTTCTGATCTAACTCAAACCAGGACAAGTATGATCCACTACATAATCATAGAATCACAGAGTGATTTAGTTTGGAAGGGACCTCAAAGCTCATCCAGTTTCAACTCCCTGCCATAGGCAGGGACACCTCCCACTAGAACAGGTCAGTCAAAGCCTCATCCAAGCTGGCCTTGAAGACCTCCAGGGAGGTTTTGGAGCACAGAATCACAGAATGTGATTGAAGTGTCTCACTACCCTCAAGGTCAAGAACTTATTCCTAACATCCAGTTTCAGTCTCCCCTCTGCCAGTTTAAACCTATTCCTCCTCGTCCTGTCATTGCAAGACCTTGTCAGTAGTCCCTCCCCAGCCTTCCTGCAGCCCCCTTTAGATACTGGAAGGCCACTTCAAGGTCTCCTTGAAGGCTTTTCCTCTCCAAGCTGGGAACTTCGCTGGCTTATTCCTTGTATCCCTGAAGGATTTTTCATTTGTGGTTGTGTTGTTGTTGTTCTTTGTCCCTTAAATGGTTTGTGTGTCCCTCTGCTGACTCTTCTCCCCTTTGCTATGGCAGAAGGAGCAGCGGAATGCCAAGGAGGCAGGAGGGAACTACACGCCGGCCCTGACGGAGCAGGAGGTGTACGCGCAGGTGGCTCGCCTCTTCAAGAACCAGGAGGATCTGCTCTCAGAGTTTGGGCAGTTCCTGCCTGATGCCAACAGTTCGGTGGTGAGTCCTCTTGGAGACAGACTGGGAGTGAAATAACCTAGCAGAAAGCTGCTCTGTGTGTAGCCAGAGATCAGGAAAATGTGCTTCTGCTGTTTGCTGCTTGGGATGGTTTTGTGGTTTAGCTTGAGTAGCCTTTTTCCAGGTGATCAAGGTACCTGGGGGTGCTGGTAGAGAGTAGCTGAACGTGAGCCAGCAGTGTGCCCAGGTGGGCAGCAGAGCCAATGGCATCCTGGCCTGGATCAGGAGCAGTGTGGCCAGCAGGACAAGGGAGGTTATTCTGCCTCTGTACTCAACACTGCTCAGGCCACCACTTGAGTGCTGTGTCCAGTTCTGGGCTCCTCCATTGCAGAGAGATGTTGAGGTGCTGGAACGTGTCTAAAGAAGGGCAGCAAGGCTGGGGAGGGACCTGGAGCAGAGCCCTGTGAGGAGAGGCTGAGGGAGCTGGGGGTGTGCAGCCTGCAGAAGAGGAGGCTCAGGGCAGAGCTCATTGCTGTCTGCAGCTCCCTGAAGGGAGTCTGTGGCCAGCTGGGGTTGGGCTCTGCTGCCAGGCAAGCAGCAGCAGAAGAAGGGAACACAGCCTCAAGCTGTGGCAGGGGAGGTCTGGGCTGAATGTTAAGAGGAAGTTGTTGGCAGAGAGAGTGATTGGCATTGGAATGGGCTGCCCAGGGAGGTGGTGGAGTGGCTGTGGCTGGAGGTGTTGAAGCCAAGCCTGGCTGGGGCACTCAGTGCCACAGTCTGGTTGACTGGATAGGGCTGTGTAATAGGTTGAAATGGGTGATCTTGGAGGTCTCTTCCAACCTGCTTGATCCTTGATAGGTTTGGTTTCTGACCATGACTTGTCTCTTTTAAATACACTTCCCATTGGCTAAAAAAGGTTGCTCTAAGGCTGCAGTAACTGCAGCAAAATACATCTGTAGAATGCAAAGTTGGAAGGGACCTCCAAGGATCATTGGTCCAACCTTTCTAGGTTCATTGTTAAATGAGCTGGCCCAGCACTCTGTCAGGCTGAGTCTTAAAACTGTCCAGTATGGGAGAATCCACCACTGCCCTCTGGAGATGATTCCCATCTCTAACTCTTCCCATAGGGAAAAATTGCCTTTTGGAGTCCATTTGGAATGACCAAGCAGTAACTTGTCCTTGTCACCCCTTGTCTGTTCCATGGAGCTCCTTGTAAAAAGGGAGTCTCCATCCTCCTGGTAGCCACCCTTTATCTACTGCTGTGTGGTGATGAGGCCTCCCCTAAGCTTTCTCCTCTCAAGACTGAGCAAAGCTACGAGGAGCAGGTGGGGTTCACTTGTTTGCCTGGATGTGTGGAACTCGTATCTGATGTTCTTGTGGGTTTGTCTCTAAGCTGTTAAGTAAGACAACTGCAGAGAAAGTGGAGTCAGTGAGAAATGATCACGGTGGCACGGTGAAGAAGCCACAGCTCAACAACAAGCAGCAGAGACCCAACCAGAATGGCTGCCAGATCCGACGGCACTCGGGAACTGGAGCAACCCCTCCGGTGAAGGTAAGAGCTTCTGCTGCTGGCTCAGCAGCCCTGGTGTCCCCAAGAGGCTGTGACAGAGCAGGATGCTGCTTTTGAGCCTGTGCTGGTTTTGTGGTACAGGTTTGCAGCCTGAGGACATGGATTCATACAATCACAGAAAGGGTTGGGTTGGAAGGGACCTTAAAGATTATCTAGCTACAACCCCCCAACTATGGGCAGGAATACCTCCCACTAGACCATGCTGCTCAAGGCCTTATCCAGCCTGGCCTGAACCCTTTCAAAGAGGGGACATCCACAGTCCTCCTGGGCAGTGTTCCAGTGTCTCACCACCCTCACTGTGAAGAATTTCTTCCTAATCTCCTGTCTAAATCTGCCCTTTTCCAGATTCAATCCATTCCTCCTTGTCCTGTCACTACAAGCCCTGGTAAAATGTTCCTTCCCAACTCTCCTATAGCCCCTATCTGGTACTGGAAGGCTGCTCTAAGGTATCTCTTCTCCAGGCTGAACAGCCCCAACTCTCTCAACCTGTCCCCATGAGAGAGGTGCCTCAGCCCTTTGAACATCTTTGTGGCCTCCTCTTGACCCTCTCCATGCCCTCCTTGTCTTGTGGGCCCTAGAACTGGAGGCAATGCTGCAGGTGTGGTCTCAGCAAAGCAGAGGGGCAGAATCCCCTCCCTGTGCTGCTGCTCTCCCTGCTGTGGCTGCAGCCAGCACACAGCTGCCTGCTGGGCTGCCGGTGACCAGCGCTGGCTCCTGGGGAGTTTGGCACCAACTGATGCCCCCAGGTCCTTTTCCAGGCTGCTCTCAAGCAACTCCTCGCCCAGCCTGGACTTGTGCTTGGAGCCACACACAGTGGAGTCCTGTTTGCTCACCTTCCCTGTGATAAACCTTCTAGCTCAGTGCTGAAGGATTATTCTCCTAGCAGAGTTTGCACGTTTTGAGACAGGGAGGCTTTGTGGAGCAGTAAAAAAACAATCTTGTGACCAGGAGCCTTAATGTTTGTGCAGCAGGGACAAGCTCAGCCTGCTTTGTTTGAGGGTGGCCTGTCCTGCTTTGGGATGAAAAGCACTAGCAGACTAAATGGTGTCATTTACATCCAGTGATTTGCTTCCCCTTCTGCTCTTTCTCCTCCTCCTCTTTATATAAGGGCAGCAAAGCACCTTTCAGAGACAGCCTGCAGCCCTTCTGAGCATGCTGAGTGCGGTGCCGATAGGGGCAAAAGCAAGGCTCTTGCTGTGGGATTCAAGAGAAAGACAGAAATGGCCTAATTTTAGGGAGGTAAAAGAATTGAGTTCTGGAGCCCCTATGACAACAGGGCTGTGGAGATGCTGGAGCATGTCCAGAGAAGGGCCACGAGGATGCTGAGAGGGCTGCAGCAGCTCTGCTGTGAGCACAGACTGAAAGAGTTGGGGCTGTGCAGGCTGGAGCAGAGGAGGCTCCCAGNCATTAACTGAGTGAGTGACTGGGGGGGAGGTGTTAAAAAAGGGCAGATATATTTGGGTAATTTTGCCAGCTAGTTGGCAAAATGAGATATGCTCCAACCAACGACCATTTGAAGCACCCAGCTGCAGGAAAGGATGCAACAGTGTATTAAAAATATTGGGAGTGCCCTGCTACTGATTAACCTTTGATAGATTCACTTGTGACAAAGCTTCCCTACACCTCTCCTCCCACCAAAGCCACCTTTTGCCTTCTTGGAAAGCCAAGCAGTGGGGTCAGGAAGCTGAAACCTTTGTTTTTTTGTGATAGGTAATCAAAATCTGGCAATCTACTCTGCTGAACAGCCTTTTTTGTTGTGTTTTTGTTTGTTTGTTTTCTTTTCCTTGCCTTTGTTGTTAACAGAAGAAGCCGAAGCTGCTTGGTTTAAAAGACCAGTCCTTGGCAGAAGCCAGCAAGCATGGTGTGGGGACAGAGTCTCTCTTCTTCGAGAAGGTGAGAAGCCACTTGGGACAGGCCAGCTTCAGCCTTTGTGCTCTTTGTGTGTGTGGGCATCCAGGTGCTTACCACAGCAACGTCTGTGGTTTGTAGGCCACCCTGAGGAACGTTCCTCAGCCTGACCTCAGATGGATTGTGTGAGCTTTGAGTCAGATCCGTTGGAATGCAGAGGTCCTTCTGCAGCTTTTCACCTGCTGCTGCTGCTGCAGTTTGTGTGCAGGAAGCGGAATTTTCATAGGAATTTTTTCACAGGGAATTTCAGACACTTGTTTTGGTTGGAAATGACCTCTAAGATTGAGTCCAGCTGCCAAACCAACACCACCATGGCCATTAAACCACCTCCTAAAGTGCCATGTCCGTAGGTTTCTTGAGTGCCTCCAGAGATGGTGACTCCACCAACCTCCCTGGGCAGCCTGTTCCAATCCCTGAACATTCTTTCAGTGAAGGAATTTTTCCTAATATCCAACCAAACCTCCCCTGGTGCAGCTTAAGGCCATTAACCTCTTGTTCTATCACTTGTTACTAGGCAGAAGAGACCAGCCCAACCTGGCTTCAGCCTCCTTTTTGGGAGTTGTAGAGAGTTATGAGGTCTCCCTTCAGCCTTCTTTTCTCCAGGCTGAACACTCCTAGTTCCCTCAGCTGCTCCTCCTCAGCCCTGTTCTCCAGACCCTTCCCCAGATTTGAGAGGCTGGAGCAGGTCCAGAGAAGTGCAACAATGTCCTTCTTGGAGTGCTGTCCCCAAAACTGAACTCAGTCTTTGAGATGTGTCTTTGCCAGTGCTGAGTACAGGGGGAAAATCACTTCCCTGCTCCTGCTGGCCACGTTGTTCCTGAGCCAGGCCATCAGGATGCTGTTTGCCTTCTTGGCCACCTGGGCACACTGCTGGCTCATCTTCAGTCAGCTGTCAAACAGCACCTCTGGGTCCTTCACAGGAAGTGTGACCAGCAGGACCAGAGGAGCAATTGTCTCCTGTACTCCACGCTGATCAGGCTACACCTTGGAAACTGGGTTCAGTGTTGGGGCACTCACTACTAGAAAGACATTGAGATGCTGGAGTGGGTACAGAGAAGGGCAGCAAAGCTGGTGAAGGGTCTGGAGAACAGGTCTGGTGAGGAGCAGCTGAGGCAACTGGGGTTGTTTGGTCTGGAGGAGAGGAGGCTGAGGGGAGACCTTCTTGATCTCTAGGACTCCCTGAAAGGAGTCTGGAGCCAGGTGGCTGTTGATCTGTTGATCTCTTCTCTCTAGGAAGAAACTGCCTCGGGTTGGACCAGGGGAGGTTTGGGTTGGAGATTAGAAGAAGCTTCTTCCTAAGGGGTTCTCAAAGGCTGGAGCGGGTTGCCGGGGGAGGGTGGTTGAATCCCCATCCCTGGAGGTGTTTCCAGGATGCAGAGATGTGGTGCTGAGGCCATGGTTTAGCACCAGCTTTGGTAGAGCTGGAGAATGGTTGGACTTGATGATCTTAAAGGTCTTTTCCAGCCAAACCAATTCTATGCTTCTATGCTTTTCTGCCAGGCAGCTTTCCAGCCACCCTGCCCCACACCTGGAGCGTTCATGGGGTTGTTGTGACCCAAGTGCAGGACCCTAATTTTCTCCTGTAGCATCCACTCCACATTTTGTCACCTGGATGAAGTCCCCACGATGACATGTGCCACATCTTGCTGTGCCCATCCCCAGCCAGCTGCCTGCAGCGTGGCAGCTCAGGTTGCTTGTTCATGCTGACGCTGAGGTTCATCCTCTCTCCTCAAGAGATGAATCCAGTTAATTGCAGAGTCGTTACCTGATGCTGGTTTACCACACGCACCAAATGAAGGAGCTGTGGGATGTTTCCAAGTGGTACCTTGGTGTCTTCCCTGAGATGTCCACACATTTCCTTATGGCTCCAAGGAGAGCATCTGGTGAACATAAACAAGCCTTTGAAGTAATATTCCTGTGTGGATGGCAGTGTTGGTTGCTCCCTGGTGATGTGGTGCATTTTTGCTGCGTGCTCTAGGCCGGCTGAGCGGTGCCTGGGAGCCAGTCTGTTGCTCAGAGGTTGTGTAGGTGTTGCCACGAGTGAAGCTGGAAATCCCTGCTGTAGGATCATCACCCTAACGATGACTATCTTAATGAGGACAGATCTCCCTCTGATACCTAGATGCTAATAGTTCTTGGGGGAAAGGTAATGGGGTTGGGGTGAAGAGTTTAGTTCCCTGCTGTGAAGAGAAGGGTTGCAGGAGCTGGCCTCTCGGTGATAACTCGTGCTGGAAGGCAGGCAGAGGCTGGAGCAGTGTTACCCAGGACACAGGTCTCTTACCCCTGCTCCCTACTCCTGGTATTCCCTGGTGTTTAAAGGCAGCCTGGGTGGCTTTGTGACAACTGACGTTATCCATGATTCCAGCATTTTGTAATCCAGCTGTTAGGGGCCTCTTTGAGGGATGCAATTCCTCGCTTGCATGCCCGGCACAGGGATGTCTGTTTGTCTGGCCCTGTCTACAGGAGCGAGTCAGCCTCTCTTTGAGAGATGTATCCTCGTTCCAAGTGTCAGCAGTGGGAAGCAGAGCGTTGAATCTGGGTCTGGTGGAGAGCAGTAGCACGCAGAGCTTGACCTCACCCTGACAGCCTCTGTTGTCCCCTTTCCTTCTCTCCGGAAGGTGCGCAAAGCCCTGCGGAGCACAGAGGCCTACGAGAACTTCCTCCGCTGCCTGGTGATCTTCAACCAGGAGGTGATCTCCCGGGCCGAGCTCGTGCAGCTTGTTTCTCCCTTCCTGGGGTAAGTGGAGCTCCTTTCCTTATGGGAGGTGAGGAGGTTGTCATCAGCTGTGAAGCCAGGAAAGAAAGCCTAACCTTTGTGGTGGGCTCAGGGGAATGCACCTCGTGTGGTTGGGTGGCAGAGAGGAGAAGGAACGCCGCTTTGGGAGCTGAGTGGTGGTTTCTTGGGCCACAGAGGTGGAGTCCCCCTGCCTTGCCCACTTGCTCCACTCACCTTTTGTCTGGATAGCCTGCCACTGCTTAAGTGCCCATTAAATGATTTCATGAGTTGCTTCTGTAGCAGCAGAGTCTCCTCTTCCCTCCAGCTCAGCCTGAGCATCGCAGATGTACATGATGAGGTGCCACATGCTGCTGGGTGGGCAGGAAGACAAGGCTGATAGATTCTGGAAGCCCTACAGTGGCTCACACTCTGCAGGTGCCCCATGGTTGAGGCTTTCAGGCTTTTCTTTCACTAGAGCAGGGCAATGAGGGCTCTGCTTCATTTGAATTTCCAACTTCATGCTCTTTTGCACTGCTCTTTTCCATTCCTTGTCCAAGAGGAGGTGAGAGAGGGGCTCTTAACTATGTCCTGGCAGCAGGCAGCATTCAAGAGCAGTGCTGGTCCTGCTTGCTGATTTTCTTCCTTTGCCAGAAGTGCAAACAGAATAATTTAACAGCCTTTTGCTGCAGTCTCTTGCTCTGGAATCATGGAACAGTTTGAGACCAGTCAGGCTGTCAAATGACATAGGAACTGTCCCCTTAAAAAAAAAAAGTGCTGATATCATCTCAATAGAATTTCCTAAAAGCAGCTGAATTCTGTCATGAAGCCAGAAATGATACAGAATACTACAGGAATGGTGGCTTCCATAAGTATACAGAACAACTCTGTATGAATCAGCTAAACCCAACCAATATCCTCTCATCAATTTCAAACAGCAAGATTAATGTCCCTGGTTCCAAGGGAGAAGGCAATATCAACATAAATTGGGTTCAGGACCCCATTACCCTGGCTACTGTGTAAAGAAACTGCCCCAAGGAGCATCCATTCTCTCCACTGGAATTAGGCAGCAGCAGGATGCTACCTTTAGCTAGGAAAAGTGAACTACTCGAGAAGATTCTGAATTTCTGCCATCTCCTGCCTGTACTCCCAGCTACAAGAGTGAATATCTGTACTGGAAAAGGTATAATGGAGTTTTCTGACTCTGGAGTTGGATGTTCTGTCATGTAATGAAAAACCAATGAATGAGCAGTAATTGAATTAGCCTCTGTAACAGGCTCCATTCCTCATGTTCCTGGAGCTTTGCATGAGATAAGAGGAGTTGGACAGAGGCAGTGTTTTAGACTAATGAATTCTTCAGGAGACTTTTCTCTCTGAGCAGGTGAACTTGGTTGTTGCAGGCAAAGGCTTCCTCCTAGTGTAGTCTGGGGAGGCAGCACTGAAGTGAGTGCTCAGCACTCAAACCTTTTGCTGTGTAGCTGCAGAATCACTTTTCAGTTTCTCCTTGCTGCTTTTGGACAGCAGAAGTCCATTTGAATTCAGGTTAAGAAGGTTGGCAAACAACTAAGAATCTGGCCTGAGTTCACAAATGGGCTTGGTTTGGGAGAGCCAAGTGTGACCCTGCCACAAGTGCAGCCATAGACTCATAGAATTGTTGTCGTTGGAGAAGGCCTCTAAGAGAATCGAGTCCAAACATCAACCCAGTGCCACGATGGTCATTAAACCGTGTCCCAAAGTGCCACGGCCACACATTTCCTGATCACCTCCTGGGGTGGTGACTCCACCACCTTCCTGGGCAGCCTTTTCACAGGATCACAGGATGTCAGGGGTTGGAAGGCACCTCTATAGATCCAGTCCAACCCCCCTGCCAGGGCAGGACCATAGAATCTAGCTCAGGTTGCACACGAATGCACCCAGACAGGGCTGGAAAGTCTCCAGAGAAAAAGACTCCACAGCCTCTCTGGGCAACCTCTTGCAGTGCTCTATGACCCTTCACAGTAAAGAAATTCTTCCTTATGTTGAGATGGAAGTTCCTGTGCTATAGTTTCATACCCATTACCCCTTGTCCTATCACAGGGCACAAGTAAGCAGAGTTTGTCCCCTCCCTCTTGACCCCCAGCCCTCAGATATTTCTAAGCATTGATTAAATCCTCTCTTAAGTCTTCTCTTCTTCACCAGACCAAGCAGCCTCAGCCTCTCCTCACAGCGCAAGTGATCCAGATCCCTGACCACTCTTGCAGCAAAGATGTTTTCCCTAGTTTCCAACCTAATCCTCCTCTAACACAATTTCAGGCCACTTTGTTCTATCACCTGATATTAAGAAGAGACCAACCTTCAGATTCCTTTGAGAGAAAGCAATGAAGTGTCCCCTAAGCCTTCTTTTCTCCAGGCTGAACCACCCCAGTTCCCTCAACTGCTTCTCTCCAGACCCTTACCCAGCTTGGTTGCCTTTCTCTGGACATGCTCCAGCTCCTCGATGTCCTCTTTGTAGTGAGAGGCTTACAGAATCAGTCAGGGTTGGAAGGGACCACAAGGATCATCCAGTTCCCACCCCCCTGCCATGGGCAGGGACACCCTACCCTAGAGCAGCCTGACCACAGCCTCATCCTTAAACACCTCCAGGGATGGGACCTCAACCACCTCCCTGGGCAACCCATTCCAGCCTCTCACCACTCTCCTACTGAACAACTTCCTCCTCATGTCCAGGCTGAACCTACCTATCTCCAGCTTTGCTCTGTTCCCCCTAGTCCTGTCACTACCTGAAAGCTTCAAGCTAAACACAGTATTTGAGGTGCAGTGAAAACTTGGGCTGCTTTTCCCTGGTGTGTACTGTATCCAGAGGGATGTATCAGTGTGTCAGAGAGTGTCTCTGTCAGCATGAGGGGTTAATCCTAAAGCACCTTTGTTGCACCAAGTCCACCACCCGATCACAAACAGGTACTCGCTTCCCATTCCGTCAGGCTCTGTGGAAGTGAGATTGAGCAGAGAGGGTCCCCCCTCAGCAGCCTGACAGCTCAGAGGCTCTTCTTGGAGGCAGTGTGCCTGTGGCAGTGAGTTGTAGCCTCGTCAGCACGGCTCAGAGCTGTTTGGTTTCTGCCTTGGCTGGCTCTTCACTTCCTGACTTTTGTTTTGTAGGAAATTCCCAGAGTTGTTCACTTGGTTTAAAAACTTTCTGGGGTATAAAGAGTCAGTCCACATGGAGACCTACCCGAAGGAGCGGGCTACTGAGGGGATAGCCATGGAGATAGACTATGCCTCCTGTAAAAGACTGGGCTCCAGCTACCGAGCCTTGCCCAAGAGCTACCAGCAGCCCAAGTGCACGGGGCGGACTCCGCTGTGTAAAGAGGTAAGGTCATAGAATCGCAGTGGTTTGGGTTGGAAGGGCCTCCAAAGGTCAGCTAATCCAGTCCCCCTGCACTGAGCAGGGACATCCTCAACTAGATCAGGCTGCCCAGAGCCCTATTTAGCTTCACTGTGGCCTCTCCAAGGATGGGGCCTCAAACTATACCTGCCTGGGCAACTTGTTCCAGTGTTCCACCACCCTCACGGTGCAGAACGTCTCCCTAACATCCAATCTAAATCTGCTCTTTTCTAACTTCAAACCATTGCCCCTTGTCCTATCACTCCAGGCCTTTGGAAATAGTCCCTCTGCAGCATTCTCGTAGACCCCCTTCATGCACCAGAAGGCCACTTTTAGGTGTCCTCAGAGCCTTCTCTTCTCCAGGCTGAACAGCCCCATCCTGTCCTCATAGTAGAAGAGGTGACGTAACATAGAACACCCTCAGCCCGTCCTCATAGCAGAGGTCCTCCAACCCCTTGGTCGTTTTTGTGGCCCTCTTCTGGACCTGATCCATCAGGTCTGTCTTTCCGGTGTTGAGGGCACTAGAGCTGGATGTGACCTCACTCCAAGTGAGGTCTCACCAGAGCAGAGTAAAATGGCAAAATGCCCTCTCTCCATCTGCTGGAAAATCTCTTGTCTGACACAGGAAGGTTCTTCCCAGCCTCCCTGAAGGGATGGAGCAAGGGCAAACAGAGCAGAAGAGGATGGGGAATTTATTTTGTACCCCTCTGTTATGCTGAGAAGGTCCCTGGGGATATTGGATGCATGGCTGGTCCTGTGGAGAACAGCTGTGCTTCTGTCTGCACATGAAAACTGATGCTGGGCACGAAACTGGGGCCCAGCAGCACTGATCCAGCCTGGAGCTGCGCTGTTCCTGCAGCCAGGCGTGTGTGGGCACACCATGCTGGCTTGGGATCATCACGGTGCACGTGGCAGCCCAAGGGATTGCTAGTGGTGAGTGAGCACTTGGCACTGCTGCAAACACCTGGACCGTGTCCAGGAGCTATTGCGCAGGGCGAGTCTAGGAATGGGTTGTGCTGGAAGCTGGCTGGGAGATACGATGCCCACGTGGCTTTGATGGTTGGCATCAGCTCTTCTCCAGTGGTGCTTATGAAAGAACTGCGTGAAGTGGTGGTGGGGACTAGCTGGAGGGAAAGTCCATCCAGTTGTGATGCTTAAAGTAAAAGGTAGGCTGACTGGTTTATGTAGGAGAAGGTGAGAAGTGAGCATGAAGGATGCAAGCTTAAACATTGAGTAGGAAATGCAGGAATCGTTTTCTACATGGCCTTAAAGTGATCCCAGGTGTGGCTCACAGGACAGGTACCTAGCTCAAGGTCGTTTCTGCCTTCTTAACCCCAGTTCCCCCTGAGTTGTCTCTAGTCCAGCCTGAAAGAGAAAATCCTGTGGTTTTTTGAGAGATTCTCCCACATATCCCTCCCATGTTTCTCATTTTCTACCTGAAATGCCAAGGAGAGTCTTGAGCAATGGAGCTCTGCTTTGGGGAATTGGCTTCCTACAGGGAACCAGCCTGAGGCAAGAGTCAAAGCTGGTCTCGCAACATTGTCTTGCAGGATTAATCCTCCCTGAGCCCTTTAATGTGTTGTAATGACTTTTTGATTAAAGTGGGAATGGTACTGGCAGATCCTGTTCCTTCCCTGGTCTTAAAGGTGGTGTTTTGGAGGTGAGTGAGCAAGGTTCTTGCTGAAGGCCAGTTGCTAAACCTGCCTCACTAGAGAAGGAGGGGACAGCTCCTGGAATCATAGAATCAAGCAGGTTGGAAGAGGCCTCCAAGCTCAGCCAGTCCAACCTAGCACCCAGCCCTGGCCAATCAACCAGACCATGGCACTAAGTGCCCCAGCCAGGCTTGGCTTCAACACCTCCAGGGACGATGACTCCACCACCTCCCTGGGCAGCCCATTCCAATGCCAATCACTCCCTCTGTGAAGAACTTCCTGACATCCAGCCTGGACCTCCCCTGCCACAGCTTGAGGCTGTGTTCCCTTCTTCTGGTGCTGGCTGCCTGGCAGCAGAGCCCAACCCCACCTGGCTACAGCCTTCCTGCAGGGAGCTGCAGACAGCAATGAGCTCTGCCCTGAGCCTCCTCTTCTGCAGGCTGCACACCCCCAGCTCCTTCAGCCTTTCCTCACAGGGCTGTGCTCCAGGCCCCTCTCCAGCCTTGCTGCCCTTCTCTGGACATGTTCCAGTATCTCAGCATCTCTCTTGAATGCATGAGCCCAGAAACCCCTTCGCTGGGTGGCTGCAGTGGCATCTACACCAATCAGAGAAGTTGCTGTTGGGGAGCAGTGTTTGTGTTCTTTAGGCTCTTTGAGAGGTGAGGAGGATGAATGTAGGTGACCAAGTCACACAGCTAGCTGAGGTGCTTGGCTGAAGCAGTGGCCAGGATAGGCAAAAGGAACCTGAGAGACAATTGCAAGGTTTTAATCTCAAAGTCCTGGCCTGTCTCTCAGAAGTCTCTTGTGTGATGCAGTTGTAGACTTCTCTTCCTGCGAGAATCTGACAACTCAGTTGTTCAGGCTTTGGGTTTCTGAAAGCTGTGCCTGACTTTCAAGGCCCTCTGCCAAAATCCTTCTTCCCTTGCCTTTGGCCTCTCTGAGGGTGTCTTTTTTCTGTTCCCGTGTTGGAGGTGGTGAAAGCCGCAGGTGCTTGGCTGCTTTGTCAGGAAAGGTGTTGCTGAGATCTGGATTTCTGTGCCAAATTAGCCTTATTGTGGAGGTGGGAGCCATGGACAGTCCCAAGATTGCTGTCTGCCGTGGTGACCACCCAGTGTTGTCTGTGGTGAATCACACACATAATGAAACAGCTGCTTGCAGCTGACTAACCCAGAGTAACAGAAAAGCTTCTCTCACCTTTCTTTGTCTCCTCACTTGTGTGTTTCCTCTCACAGCTCCAGTTGATGGCTTTTTCAGGCTGCTAGGGTGTTTCAGCTCTGGCTGTTGGGTGGATGCTGGCTTTGGAAGGGACACACAGTTTTTTTCAGCTAGATCCTCCCATTGCAGTATGACCACCCTGAAGACTGACTGTGACTCCTCTGTCTCCCTCAAAGGTTTTGAATGACACCTGGGTCTCCTTTCCATCCTGGTCTGAGGACTCCACGTTTGTGAGCTCCAAGAAGACGCAGTATGAAGAGCACATCTACAGGTGTGAGGATGAGCGTTTCGAGGTAAACTGCTTTTCCTTCATTCATGCTTCTGAAAGCCTGGGGCTGTGTGAACGCTTCGTGATCTTGCTGCAATTATCCCCTTAATGCTGCTGCTCAGAATGTGTTTTCGTTGTGTGCCTGTCAGCTGGTGTTTGCATCAGAGCTTTGTGTTCTTTTAATGCAAGAAGCAGCAGCTGCAGAACTCTCTTGCTTCAAGCCACCGTCTTTGCCCTCCTCAGTTTCCCTGCAGAACTCTCTTGGTTCATGCCACTCCAGCTGGAATGGTTCAGTGGCCAGCATGGAATGGAGGCCTTTTTGATGTTTTCCCTGCCCAGGCAGCGCAGGAGAAGGTGCATTCCCCTGCAATAAGCTGAGAAGGGATCCCTTCAGGATGCTTAAATGATTGACGCCTTGACTGGCAGCGGAAGTTAGCTTGGCAATTACCTGAATCCACTCCAATTCAGCACATCCTTTTGTAGAGTTAACTGTCAATTGTGTTCCCTTCCCAGGTGGAAAATGTAATTTCCCAGCAGTTTCGTTCTGGTAGCCTTTAAATTCTGAGGCAGTTTTATGGCAGGTAGCAGATGAAATGTAATTGGCTTAATTTGAGAGCAGGCGAAGGTGGAAACCAGCGCCGGAGAACACCTCGTTAGACACGCGTGGCAGCGCCGCTTAGGCGCTAGGGCCGCTGCCGAGTGTCGCCTCTGGGCTGCTCTGCCGTGCCTAACGCACCCTTCCCTTCAGCTGGACGTTGTCTTGGAGACCAACCTGGCCACGATCCGCGTCCTCGAGGCCATCCAGAAGAAACTCTCCCGCTTGTCCGCTGAGGAGCAGGCCAAGTTCCGGCTGGACAACACTCTGGGCGGCACTTCGGAGGTGATCCACCGCAAGGCTCTCCAGAGGATATATGCTGACAAAGCAGCTGACATCATCGACGGCCTTCGCAAGAACCCATCCGTGGCTGTTCCCATTGTCCTCAAAAGGTACTGACTGCTCTAGCCCCCTGCACCAGATCAGAGACAGGTTGATGGGAAAGGTGGTTCCAGCCCCTGAAAGGGATTGACCTCCCCAGGGCTGTAAATGAGGAAGCCTGCTTTGTGTCCTTAGTTGCTGTGTTTCCTAACAACCCCTTAGAATCACAGAATCTTAGAGATCATCCAGTCCAACCCC
This sequence comes from Tricholaema leucomelas, assembly GCA_013400475.1. Taxonomy (NCBI): domain Eukaryota; kingdom Metazoa; phylum Chordata; class Aves; order Piciformes; family Lybiidae; genus Tricholaema lacrymosa; species Tricholaema leucomelas. Next base: position 151,230 of record WAAF01001064.1, read on the forward strand.
TCCTGCCAAAGCAGGATCACCCACGGGAATTCACACAGGAATGCATCCAGGTGGGTTTGGAAAGTCTGCAGAGAAGGAGACTCCACAACCTCTCTGGGCAACCTGCTCCAGGGCTCTGTCACCCTCAGTATGAAGAAGTTTCTCCTCCTGTTGAGGTGAAACCTCCTCTGTTTCAGTTTGTGTCCATTGCTCCTTGGCTTATTGCTGATGACCAGACGAAAGAGCTTGGCCCCCTTCACTTGACACCCACCCCTCAGATATTTGTATACATTGATCAGATCTCCTCTCAGTCTTCTCCAGACTAAACAGCCCCAGGGCCTCTTAGTCTCTCTCCATAGGGGAGATGCTCGAGTCCCTCAGCCATCCTCATGGCTCTCTGCTGGACTTTTTCCAGCAGGTCCCTGTCTCTTCTCAACTGAGGAGCCCAAAATCAGACAAAGAAAGGGGAATTGCCCTTCAGAAACAAATCTTGCAGCTCAGCAGGAGGTATGTAGGTAGAGTTCTTGCTGTCTCCTCTTAAACCTGGTTTCTTCCCTGGTGTCAGCACCGTGTGTAAGAGGATGAAACGAGTGAGAGACCTAATTGCCACCTTCCAGTACCTGAAGGGGGGCTGCAAGAAGGCTGCAGAGGGACTGCTTACAAAGGCCTGCAGTGATAGGACAAAGGGGAGTGGCTTGCAACTAGAAAAGAGCAGATTTAGATCAGATGTAAGGAGAAGTTCTGCACCATGAAGGTGGTTGAGCACTGGAACAGGTTGCCCAGAGAAGTTGTGGAGTCACCTTCTCTGGAGACATTCAGAACCCTCCTGGATGTGTTCCTGTGTGACCTACTCTAGGTGATTCTGCCCTGCCAGGGGAGTCAATGATCTGTTGAGGTCCCTTCCAACCTCTAATGTTCTGTGATTCTTTGATATGGATTCTGTGATCTGAAAGAAGGCTAAAGGGATTTGTTCAGAGGAGCACATGCAGCGTGCCCCTCCTGTAAAGCATAGATGGGGCAGCTTTCATTAATCCCTGTTTGATGAGCAGTTCATCTCCTCTCCACACTGGCCGAGAACTGTGGGCCTGAGTTTTTCCCTTCTGTGCTCAGAGCTGACCTTTTAGCTCCCCCTTGTTTTCTTGCTTCAAGGTTAAAGATGAAAGAGGAGGAGTGGCGAGAAGCTCAGCGAGGCTTTAATAAGGTCTGGCGAGAGCAGAATGAGAAGTATTACCTGAAATCCTTGGACCACCAGGGCATCAACTTCAAGCAGAATGATACCAAGGTCCTGAGGTCAAAGAGTCTCCTCAACGAGATCGAAAGCATCTATGATGAGGTAAGGTGGTCACCAGAGTTTCCTTCCCTCGAGCTTAGGTGCAGTTTCAGTTCCTATCCCTCACCGCTCGGTGACAGAGGAAGACTGCCACTGACAGAGCTTTCTGAAAGGCTCTGGGGTAGAGGGAGATACCTGGGACTGATTCCTGTGATGTGCTTCTCATTTGCAGAGGCAAGAGCAGGCTTCAGAAGACAACGCTGGAGTGCCCACAGGCCCTCACCTATCGCTGGCCTACGAGGACAAGCAGATCCTGGAGGACGCTGCTTCTCTCATCATCCATCACGTGAAGAGGCAGACGGGGATCCAGAAGGAGGACAAGTACAAGATCAAGCAGATCATGTACCACTTCATCCCGGACCTGCTCTTCGCCCAGCGCGGCGAGCTCTCGGATGTGGAAGAGGAGGAAGAGGAGGAGATGGACGTGGACGAAGCTACGGGGGCAGCGAAAAAGCACAACGGCGTCGGGGGGAGTCCTCCCAAAACCAAGCTGATGTTCAACAACACGACAGCCCAGAAGCTGCGGGGCATGGACGAGGTCTACAACCTCTTCTACGTCAACAGCAACTGGTACATCTTCATGCGGCTGCACCAGATCCTGTGCCTGCGGCTGCTGCGGATCTGCACCCAGGCCGAGCGGCAGATCGAAGAGGAGACGCGGGAGCGGGAGTGGGAGAGGGAAGTGCTGGGCATCAAGAGAGACAAGAGCGACAGCCCTGCTATCCAGCTGCGGCTGAAGGAGCCCAGTGAGTCACCTCTGCGGGAGAGGCTGGGGGGCAGAGCTGCTTCTGCTCGTCAGGGTGGCTTCAGGCATGTCACAGCAGTGACCTGTAAGGTGTGAGAGAATCTTCTGCTGTCCTTGCGCAGCACGGGATTGTGGCTGGGGATGGGAAGGTGCCTTCAGGCATGTCACAGCAGTGACCTGTAAGGTGTGAGAGAATCTTCTGCTGTCCTTGCGCAGCACTGGATTGAGGCTGGGGATGGGAAGGTGTCTTCAGGCATGTCACAGCAGTGACCTGTAAGGTGTGAGTGGATCTTCTGTTGTCCCTGGGCAGCACTGGATTGAGGGTGGGGATGGGAAGCTGTGTGGAGTACGTGGGACTCGGATAGAAGAGTCCTGTACAACAGAACAGGTTGCCCAGGGAAGTTGTGGTTGTCTCCTCCTGGAGGTGTTCTAGGTCAGGTTGGACAGGGCCTTGAGCAACCTGGTCTAGTGGAAGGTATCCAGGGGGGTTGGAACTGGATGATCTTTAAGGTCCCTTCCAACCCAAACCAGTCTGCAATTTCACACTTGTGTATCTAAAGTATCCTGGAGTTCCTAGGAGCTTTTTAAATAGCCTTGTAGAAATAAAAACCTCATGGAGGAGGCTGGAACCAGAAAGCAAGAGGTGATGACAGTACCCATGGCCTTAAACGACTCAGCAAATGCCTACACAAGTCAGATTTAAGCCTATTCCAGCAACTTTCCTCTTGATTGGGAAGTCTGAAGAGCAAAATTCAGGATCACAGGATGTTAGAGGTTGAGATCTTCCAAGTCCAGCTCCCCTGTCAGGGCAGGATCACCCAGGGTAGGTCACACATCCAGACAGGCCTTGAAAGTCTCTCCAGAGAAGAAGACTCCAGAACTTCTCTGGGCAGCCTGTTCCAGTGCTCTGTAATCCTCACATTAAAGAAGTTCTTCCTCATGTTGAGGTGGAACTTCTTATGCTGTAGTTTCCATCCCTTGCCCCTTGTCCTGTCACAGGGCACAAGTGAGCAGGGGCTGTCCCTTCCTTCCTGAGCAATAGACATTGCTCAGATCCCCTCTCAGCCTTCTCCTCTCTAGATGTAACCAGCCCCAGGGCTGTCAGCCTTTCCTCATCAGGCAGTGCATCCTTGCAGCCCTCTGTTGGACTCTCTCCAGTAGATTCCTGTCCCTCTTAAACTGGGGAGCAATATTCCAGGTGTGACCTCACTGGGGCAGAATAGAGGAAGAAGAAAAGCCTTCCTTGACCTGCTGGCCACACTCTTCTTTAATGCACCCCGAGATCCCTTAGACCTTCGTGGCCAGACGGGCACAATGCTGTCCCACGCAGAACTCGTTGTCCCCCAGCACACCCAGGTCCTTCTCCACGGGGCTGCTCTCCAGCAGATCGCCTCCTAACATGCGTTGGTGCAGAGCTCGCCTCGCCGGAGCGCTGCGTTGAGCTCTGCCACCCTCTCTGGTTGCAGTGGACATCGACGTGGAGGATTATTACCCAGCCTTCCTGGACATGGTGCGCAACCTGCTGGACGGGAACATGGACTCGTCGCAGTACGAGGACTCCCTGCGCGAGATGTTCACCATCCACGCCTACATCGCCTTCACCATGGACAAGCTGATCCAGAGCATCGTGCGGCAGGTGACAGCCAGCGCCGGCTGCAGGGGCTGCGGAAGGGAGCTGGGCTCTTTGCTGCAGCGGGAGCCCAGACCCATGCTGGAGGGAGGGGGGTGGTATGGCAGGACTCCTGTGGTGGATTAGGAACTGGCCCTGTCCACTGTTTGGAAGTTCTCAGACTACCTCAGGGGGCTGGAAGTATAGATGAAGCTGGTGAGATGTCACTGCAGTAAGATGAAGCTTAGTGTAGATGTCACTGCAGCCACCCAGGGAAGGGGTTTCTGGGCTCCTCAGTTCAAGAGAGATGCTGAGATACTGGAAGGTGTCCAGAGAAGGGCAGCAAGGCTGGGGAGGGACCTGGAGCACAGCCCTGTGAGGAGAGGCTGAGGGAGCTGGGGGTGTGCAGCCTGCAGAAGAGGAGGCTCAGGGCAGAGCTCATTGCTGTCTGCAGCTCCCTGCAGGGAGGCTGTAGCCAGGTGGGGTTGGGCTCTGCTGCCAGGCAGCCAGCAGCAGAAGAAGGGGACACAGTCTCAAGCTGTGGCAGGGGAGGTCCAGGCTGGATATTAGGAAGAAGTTCTTCACAGAGAGAGTGATTGGCATTGGAATGGGCTGCCCAGGGAGGTGGTGGAGTTGCCGTCCCTGGAGGTGTTGAAGCCAAGCCTGGCTGGGGCACTTAGTGCCGTGGTCTGGGTGATTGGCCAGGGCTGGGTGCTAGGTTGGACTGGATGAGCTTGGAGCTCTCTTCCTACCTGCTTGATTCTATGATTCTGTATTTACAGCATGGCAAAATATACATGCATGTGTACATAATGCTGTGATAGTTTTCAAGTTACCTGCCCCACTCACACTTAGGAAATCACCCAGACTAGAGTCAGTCACCTGGAAGTTAAGGAATGAAGCTTTTTTTACAGCTTAGCACAGTATACAAGCAGATATTTACAATATATTTACAGTTATATGCAAAGTAAAAGTAATACAGAAACACAGTACCCCCTCCCAAAAAATCAGATTGCCAGGAGGCTCCCAACCCAAACCACCTCCCCACTCCCTCTTTCCCTCCCTTCAGAAATAACCAGACCAATCCTTGTATATCTCACGTGATAAACCTGGAGAGATCTGAGGTGAGATGTCAACAAGACAACAAGGAGGTTCGAGGGTACGACAAAACGGGTTAGGAAGGATTAAAGTTAAGGCAGAGGCAAACTCAGAGACCAGACCACCAGAAAGAAGCAACAGAACTGAGAGCTGAGCAGTGTGTGAGGAGTGTCTTAATCTATATTTTGACTAGTTGCATTTCTCAGCACAGCAATGAGGGTTACAGGTTATTGTTTTTAACTCTTCTCATAGCTAAGGCTTTAATTTCTCTTAGTAAAATACTCCAATTAGCCTCAAACCAGCACAAATACATACAAGTATTTACAGTTATATACAGGTTAGGAATAAATTCCCTCCTGGACAAAGGAAAACTGCCCAGAAGGGCTCACAGCTAACTCACTCACTGTTCCCACCCCCTTCTATCTCAGATGAAAAAACACAAAGCAAAGCTTATGTGTTAAATGCTGAGATTAGAGGTGAGGTATCAAAGCAGATTGGGCTTAATAGAGTGTAATTAGATGTAAGGACACAGACCAGACAGAGAAAGGAACAAGGCAAGGAAGGTCCCAGAACAAAGTGAGAGAACATAGTTTATGTTTTGACTTCTTTTCCCTCTCAGCAAACCAATGAATGATAACAGACATCATCATTTTCTTTTCACCACCAATGGCTTAATCTCTCTCATTAACCTATTTCAGTTAGCCTCAAACCAGCACAACTCTTTACCAGGGCTTGTAGTGATAGGAGAAGGGGCAGTGGCTGGAAGAGGGAAAATTGGGATTGGGGTTTAAGCTGAAATTCTTTTAGAGGAACACCAGAACTGGTTGCCCAGGTTGGTGGTTGATGCCCCATCCCTGGAGATATTCAAGGTGAGGCTGGACAGGGCTGTGGCCAGCCTGATGTAGTTGAGCATGCCCCTGCTGACTGCAGATGGAGTTGGACTGGATGACCTTTGGAGGTCACAGCGTCACAGAATTATTGAGGCTGGGAAAAGAGCTCAGATCATCAAGTCTCAGCCTATGACCTAACACCACTGCATCCACTAGACCATGTCATTACCAGCTCCCTTCCAACCCAGACCGTTCTGTGATTCTTTACAGTGAGGATAGTGAGGCAGCGGAACAGGTTGCCCAGGGAGGTTGTGGATGCTCCCTCCCTGGAAGTGTTCAAGCCCTTGAGCAGCCTGGTCTAGTGGGAGATGGCACTGCCCGTGGCTGAGAGAGGTTGGAACTAGATGATCTTTAAGGTCCCTTCCCAAACCATTCTATGAATCTGTGATTTCTAAATAGGGAGCTTGAGGGTTAAGCAAGTAAATTCTGCCTGCTTTTAAGCCAGCTCCAGCACTGATGTAAAGAGACTTATCTTGATAAAAGGTAATTTGTGATGTATTTAATTCTTGAGAGCGTCCTCTCTGAACAGAGTTCCCTTTGTGTCCCACAACTTGTAGGATATTCAAAGCATCTCCAGAGCTAATCTTGTCCTGACTTTGAAAAAGAAAGCAATGGCATTTCAGTTTTTCCTTTCCTTCTCAGCAGTGCTGCAGCAGCACTGTGTGCCTTTTCTTAACAGCTTTGTCTCTTTTCTCTGCCTGCCTGACTAGCTCATTTTGGCTGTTAAACTCTTGCCCTTTCACTGGGCTGGCAGGAAGAAGTGTGTGACCAAGGGAAAAATTCTTCCTGTGCCTTTTTGGAGCGTGAAGAACAAAACCCAGACACAAGGGGCTGGGAGTGGAATAGCTTGAAAAGCCTTTCCTCTTTCAGAAGGGTAGAGCTGCTTTTCAGAAGGCCTTTGCTTCAGTTCAGAGATTAACTGATTTCAAAAGGCAGTTGGGTGACTCTTGGTTTTGGAACTTGGACAAAATGAGGATTTGGTCCTAAATCTCCCACCCATCTCCTCAGACAGAGCAGCAGCCCCTTGCTGAGGAGGGGTTAGACTGTGTCATGGTGCTCAAGCCCTTGTTTCTCTGCAGCAGGTCAGCCTGTAGTTTTCCTCTGAGCAGCTGTATGTGGTCACCTGCTAATCTGACCTCCGGTACTGTGGTATTTTACAGAGCAGCAGAGGTCACCTTTGTCCTGGTTGAGCCCTAACCCATGGCAATCTGCATCTGGAAATTGCTCAAAATATAGCTTGAAATTCTGGGGTATTTTTTCACAGATTCATAGGGGTTAGAAGGGACTTCTGGAGATCAAGTCCAACCTCTCTGCCAGAGAAGGTCCATCTAGAGCAGGCTGCACAAAATGGTGCCCAGGCAGACTTGGAATGACTCCAGAGATGGAGACTCCATCACCTCCCTGGGCAGCCTGTTCCGGTGCTCTACCATCCCCCAAGTAAAGAAGTTCCTTCTCATGTTTAGATGGATCTTCCTATGCCTTTTTTGGGTCTTAAACCCAAATGGTTTGTTTCTTGGTGGGCACGTAGCCGAGTCCCTGAGGAACACCTTCCCTGTGTCCTTCCTTTTTGCAGCTCCAGCACATAGTGAGTGATGAGATCTGTGTGCAGGTAACAGACCTCTACCTGTCTGAGAACAACAACGGAGCAACAGGAGGGCTCCTGGCTTCCCAGTCCTCTCGTACTCTCCTGGAGGCCGCCTACCAGCGCAAAGCTGAGCAGCTGATGTCAGAGGAGAACTGTTTCAAGGTAAAGCTGGGCTGTGAATCAATGTGGAGAGGCAGCAAGCAGCGAAGGGGAATGCCTTTTGAGCAGGGGGAGACACCAGTCCTTGAAAAAAGGCACCCAAGAGCCCTGAGGACTCCTGGCACCTCTGAGAATGGAAAGTTTTGGTGGCATGGCCCCAGCTGTTGGCCCCTAGGTTGTGTAAGGGCCCCTCAGAAGGAAGGTTTCAAGGAGAATTGCATTTCCTGGGACAGCAGTGAATGTCCCTCGTGCTTCTCAGCATCACAGTGATTTCTTTGCTGTCAGCAGTTGTAATTTGCTAGCTCAAAGGCTCCCATTTTTCTTCTGTCTCAGTCCTTGTGGGGAGATCTGTTACTGGCTGGGCATTAAGTCACTGCTGGCTGAACCTGCTGCATGATGCTAATCAAACCCATCCTTCCTTCTGAAGATGCAGGAAGTGGGCAGGCCCTTTCTAGTCAGTAAACTGCTTTGGATAAAAGCCCCTGTGTAGAATTGCTCCTCTTTTGCTCTCAAACTTATTTGGGAGGCTCAAGAAGGATCCACAGCACTCCCAAAAAGCAGCCATAACAAGATTTCCTCCCTCCCCCAAATAAACCTAAAAGCTTTGGAGTTTTTCTGTGTCCCTCAAAGCCTGAGCAGTTTGGTGGTTTCCCTCTGTGTCAGGCAAAAGGTTTGCTGTTTTGTTTTCCCTTAAAACCTTGCCAACTTGCTTCACTCTCCCTTTGCCCCAGTGAGAGGTGGAGGTTTTTTAGCTCTTTGAAGCCTCTTAGCAAAGTCCCTTCTGCCTTTTCTTTACAGCTGATGTTCATCCAGAGCAGAGGTCAAGTTCAGCTAACTATTGAACTGCTGGACACAGAAGAGGAGAACTCTGATGACCCTGTAGAAGCAGAGGTAAGAACAGCTTGTCCAGGAGATCTGACTGATGGTCAAGGGTACACTGGATGAGGGTATCCAGTTGGTGGTTGTTGTGGTCCATTAGCACAGCATCAAGGACACACTGTAATGCTTTCAGTGATGTGAGTGGGCAAATCCTCAACGTCCTTGGAGTGAGTGACCCAAAACTGAACCCCTGAATGGGGTTATTGATCTCTATATTAGGTACATAAATATGATGCATCTCCAAATCTGATACATCATGGGACACCAGGGAGTCACAGGCTTTACTGAGCTTCTCCAGTGGCCTCATTGGGTCCCTGCCAAAGGTCCTGTCCAGGCTGTAGGTTCAGAACTGCCTGTTGACATGACACAAGGCCATGTTGTTGATTCACAGATTATAGATTGACAGATTGCATCAGGCTGGAAAGGACCCTCAAAGGTCTTCTTACCCAACTCATCTGCAGTCAGCAGGAACACCTCCAACTAGACCAGGCTGCTTAGGGCCATAGCAAGTTTGACCTTGAATGTCTCCAGAGATGGGGCCTCAACAAGCACATCCTCAACAAATGCTTTGCTCTCTACTGGAAAACCCTCAAAACGATGCAGGGAAAGGTTGAGGCTGCCTCTTGGGGGCCGAGATGCAAAGAAGTGCAGCTTGCAGCTCAGCCTCCCTAGGCATGCCATGGTGTGTGTGTGGTGGGGAGGCAGAGGCTGACCTGTGCTCTGTGCTCCCTCGCAGCGCTGGTCGGACTACGTGGAGCGCTACGTCAACTCGGACTCCACCTCCCCGGAGCTCCGCGAGCACCTGGCCCAGAAGCCTGTCTTCCTGCCAAGGTTAGTGGCCAGGCTGTGCCACCAGCACTGCCCCAGGGCTCTTAGATACGGTCTGAGCTGTGTTACAATGCCACGGCAACCCTGGCACTAAACCCTGACAGCTACCGTGCTGCTCTTTGTCCTAAAAGCCTGTGGGTCTACCCCAGGCTCCTGCTTCCAGTGACTTGAGGGATGGTGTGATAGGGGAGAGGGTGAGGGCTGGTGACTCAGTCAAGATTGGCTTTGTGAAGGTCCTGCCTTGGCTAACAAGTAACCAAGGTGGGTGCCGTACCAGGGCTTTCCGTGAGCAAAGAGTTAATTGCACAGTAGCTGTAATTAGGATAAACCCAGTGGGGTGATTTGTGGTAGGGGTCTGAGCCTGACTGACAGCAGTTGAGCTCCAAACTGTTTGCTCGAAGCCAGCAGAGATCCACCAGCTACACCCAGCCTAATCCAGCAGGAGGGTGATGACTGATTCCAGGAGGGCTTCTCTGGTTTGCAGGAATCTGAGGCGGATCCGTAAGTGCCAGCGCGGTCGGGAGCAGCAGGAGAAGGAAGGGAAGGAGGGGAACAGCAAGAAGTCCATGGAGAATGTGGAGAGCTTGGACAAGCTGGAGTGTAAATTCAAACTGAACTCCTACAAGATGGTGTATGTGATCAAGTCGGAGGATTACATGTACAGGAGGACTGCTCTGCTGCGAGCCCAGCAGGTAGGAGTGAGTGGGAGGCCTGGGGCAGGCAGCTGGGGTTTGCTGGGACCCCTGTCCCCCGAGGTCAGGTGGGGAGAGTCAGGTGAAACCTTGCTGGGGATCCCCATGGGTAACAGTTAGTAGTGTTGGTGTTGCCAGGAGAGAATGGTGCACTGGTTTGCCCTCCCAAGGTGCTAAAGGTCTTCTGAATGTTCCTAAGGTGTCATCTTTTCCTCTTCCACTTGTAAATCTCATCCTCTCACCTGTCTTCCCTTCTCTCCAGAGAGCACTTCTCTGGTAGGACAGTAAACCTTCATATTTCTTCCAGTGTGTACTTCCTGTGGGTGATGTTGCCCTTAATTTAGGAAAGATTTATCTTCTGCGTGTTCCATAGTGGCATGTGGGAGTGCCTCTTCTTCCAGGGCTTCCCCAAAGAGGAAGCAGAGTATCAAATGCCTTCTGTCCCTATGGAACCTTCTGGGTACAATCTTCTCTCCCTAGAGTTATGGAGAGCAAGAGTCCTCAGGTTGCTCCTGCACAGCAGAGCATGGCCAACACTTGGCAGCAACTCTAGAAACACTGGGTTTGTGGCAAGGATGGGAGCAGCAAGGTCACCCCACCAGAAAAATCCCTGTGGGTGCTTTCCCAGGGCTTGGAAGTCCTGGATCCAAGAGTCTGTGGCATCTCACATCTAGCATTGAGTGCTTGTGATTGCTGATTTGAATTGGAATTCAGCTTGTTGAAGTTACTCAAGTTTGCTTTAAGCATTCTGTGCCAAAAGTAACTGTGCTGGGGCAAGGATAGGAATGTGTGTGGGATAAGTGGAGGTGCAGATGAGTTGAGTGAAGGTTGGGGGCATGGCTTTTGTTCAAGATGAAGAGTTTGTGACTCCACATTGCTTGAATTCAGGAGGATTCAGCTGGAGAAAGCTCATTTGGTCTTTTGAATGCTCTTGGCAGTTAATTTTCTCATCCCAGTGAAACCAGACAGATTCAGGCCAAAGTTACTGAGAGGCTCTGCCAGCAGCAGCTGCGGAGACCGTTTGCAGTTTGGTTTCCTGAGCAAACTCCTGACCAGGGAGAAAATTCACTAAGAGGTAAAGGAGTGGGTGAGGTGCTCGCTGCTTCCTGCCTGGTAAATCATCCCTCACAGCTCCCAGATGGACATGTAGTTAGACTTACAAACCAGCTACTTCAGCAGCTACAAACCATCTGCTTCTTCCTGATGAAATGCAAACAGTACTTCTATTTCATCAAGTGTGAATGCAGATTAGAAAAACACTCAATAGTGACTCTTAAAAAGGCCCATCCTGAGGAAGGGGATTGAATTCCATCTATCCCCTTCAGCTGGCACAAACATAAGCAGGGTAGTGTGTGCCAGCATGTACCAGAGGGCCTGAACACAAGACACAGCATGTAGCAGAGCCACTCGGTTACTGAAGTACACACTGAACTACAAAGCTGCTGGGTTTAGCACTTAACACCAAGAAGCCTTTTTAGGGGAGAAGAAAACAAACAGTAGAATGCCCAAGTTTTAATCTGGGGGCTTAGATAGATTTGCTGGTTTCAGACACAGCTGTACTCATGGCTTTAAACCATCTGCCCTGGATTTGACATGCCTTGAGCAGATGCTCTTACTCCCAGATGCCTGCAGTCTTTCCTCTCCTGATGCTTCTGCTAAGCCAGCAGTTCTCACACCTTTTAGACCTGATGCAGTTCTTTTCTGTACCATTTGGGTCCCTCAATATTTGTAACTTGCCCTCTGCTAGGACTGTGACCCTCCATGGCTTGGGGGCTAAAGGCAGACCCTGAGGGCTAGGGAAGAGTAGGACTTGCCCAGTTCAGTGTCTGCCTTAGCTATTGGCTGCTTGAGGGAGGCAGCAGCACCCTTTGGGCAATGCAGAAGGACCAGGATGCTGGGTGTGCAGCTCTTTGGCTCCTTAAGGGTGTCCCCAGCCTGGGAGCTGCTGTATTTAACAATGAGGAAAACAAACTCTTGGTTGCCCAGGGAGGCTGTGGCTGCTCCCTCCCTGGAGGTGTTCAAGGCCAGCTTGGATGAGGCCTTGAGTGAGCTGTTCTAGTGGGAGGTGTCCCTGCCTATGGCAGGGGAGGTTGGAACTGGATGATCTTTGAGGTCCCTTCCAACCTAAACCATCCTGTGATCCCTGAGCTCCTTTTGGCCCCTGTGCCCACCTCGGAATGGAGAACTGGGATCCCTTCCAACCTAAACCATCCTGTGATCCCTGAGCTCCTTTTGGCCACTGTGCCCACCTCGGAATGGAGAACTGGGGTCCTTTGTTGGAGCTTTTCCTCTGTCGTTGGCGGTGTCTTGCCTCTGGCTGCTGATCTCCTGGGCCCTGTCAGCCAGCAGCCAGGGCTTTGTACCACACTGCAGCCTCGGGGACAGAGCTGCCTTTTGCCTCTAACACCTCCTCCCTCTTTCTGCAGTCCCACGAACGGGTGAGCAAGCGACTGCACCAGCGCTTCCAGGCCTGGGTGGACAAATGGACCAAGGAGCACGTGCCCCGCGAAATGGCAGCCGAGACGAGCAAGTGGCTAATGGGCGAGGGGTTGGAGGGCTTGGTGCCCTGCACCACCACCTGTGACACAGAGACCCTGCACTTTGTCAGCATTAACAAGTACCGCGTCAAATACGGCACCATGTTCAAGGCGCCCTAAGGCTGCCGCGGGGCGAGGCCAGCGCCCAGGAGACGTCTGTGTGTGTGTGTGTGCGTGCATCAAGGACAGGAGGAAGAAGCCTTTCTCCTCCCCTCACTGTGTATCTCCGTAACATGGCCACTTGACTAGTGCGTGGCTGGGTACAACCTGTCACCAGCGGGACCCCCTCACCCCCACGGCCCCGGAGGGACGCGGCTCTCCGCCGGCAGCCCCTCGACTTGGGGCCAGGAGGGCAGGAAGGACCCTTCTCTGAACTGAGCCATCCCAGAGAAACACACCGAGCTCGTACACACCAGCAGTGGCGAGGCTTTGACTTGCCCTCAGGCCCCGGGACGGCGAGGGAAGAGAACCGCAGGCTCTCCACCAGCCGGACCGCTTGGATGTCTCCCCAGATTCCCCCAGGTGCCTGCGGCAGACGGAGTCTCCTCCTTCCCTCCACGCCGCCGCCAGGGCTCACGGAGCAGGCCCTGGGCTCCTCTCGCCTTCCTCTCCTCCTTCCCCAGGCTGGACTCACCCCGTGCAGATCGGTCTGTCCTTTCTAGTGCCAGTGGAACTGTTTTGGGTTTATTTTAGGGGGGTTCCTTTTTTTTTTTTTTTTAAATGATTTTATTTTCTGGATTTGGTTGGTTTGGGTTGGTTTGGTTGGTTTTAATTTGGGTACCTGCTTGTTTACTAGTCTCTCCTAGTGCCATGCACCAGCTTTTCACACACGTGGATGTACTACACACACACAGGACAAAGAACAACACAATTTTAACATCTTTTTCCCCTCCTCCCCCTCCTCCTCCTCCTCCTCCTCCTCTCTTTTTTTTTTTTGTTTTGTTTTCTCTCTCTTTTTTTTTTTTTTTTTTTTGTAAATAAATGTACAAATTGTCCATTTTTTTTCCTCTTTCTTTTTGTTTTGTTTGGTTTTCTTTTGGGTTTTGTTTTGTTTTTATTAAAGGAAGTATGCTTGATGTGCTAGCATAACTGTACTAGCTTCTTGTGTACCATAGTACCAGGTGGCTTCAGAATTAGTCCCGACCCAGACAGACCGATGGAGACATTTATTACACTTTTTACCAAAGGGAGTTATCATTGTAGTGCTTTTGTGTGGAAACTTTTTTTCCTTCTTCTTTTTTTTGTAAATAAAAATAATGTCTTTGTTCTTAACTGGAGGAGGAAGACGCTTGGCTCACCACCCACCCCTGGGCTGAGAGGCACCCTGCGGCAGACGGTGGTTTGGGAGTGGGGAAGGGGTGGGAAGCAAGGTGGGGGGGGGCCCACGTGGACTGTCTGCTGGGATTGACCTCACAGTCTGAGAGGAAAAAGCAGAGGGAGGAGTGTTTGTGGTTGGTGGTGCACTCATGTGAGGTGATTTTAGGATATCAGGTCTAAGGGGGATGGAGCAAAGGTGGAGGTGGGGAGATTCAGCCTGGAGGTGAGGAGGAAGTTGTTGAGCATGAGAGTGGTGAGAGCCTGGAATGGGTTGCCCAGGCCCCATGGCTGGAGGTGTTTAAGGCCAGGCTGGATGAGGCTCTGATCAGCCTGATGTAGAGTAGGGTGTCCAGGCCCATGGCAGTGGGGTTGGAACTGGCTGATCCTTGTGGTCCCTTCCAACCCTGACTGCTTCTGTGATTGGCCTCACACTCTGAGAGGAAAAAGCAGAGGCAGCAGTGTGTGTGGTTGGTGGTGCACTCACCCGAGGTGATTCAGGCTATCAGGTAGTGACAGGACTAGGGGGAATGGAGCAAAGCTGGAGATGGGTAGGTTCAGCATGGACAGGAAGATGAAGTTGTTGAGCATGAGTGTGGTGAGAGGCTGGAATGGGTTGCCCAGGGAGGTGGTTGAGGCCCTGTCCCTGGAGGTGTTTAAGGCCAGGCTGGCTGAGGCTGTGGTCAGGCTGCTCTAGGGCAGGGCGTCCCTGCCTATGGCAGGGGGGTTGGAACTGGCTGAACCTTGTGCTCCCTTCCAACCCTGACTGATTCTATGAGGTGTATGTAAATAGTCTGTCATGTACATTTCCTAAATTTTCCTCCTGGATAATTTTTTTTTTCCAGAGGCAGACTGAGAGAGCTGGGGCTGTTCAGTCTGGAGAAGAAGGCTCTGTGGAGACCTTATCGTGGCCTTCCAGTATCTGAAGAGGGCTACAAGAAAGCAGCCGAGGGAGTTTTTAGGCTGTCAGGTAGGGATAAGACTGGGGGGAATGGAGCAAAACAAGAAATGAGTAGATTCAGATTGGATGGTAGAAAGAAGTTTGTCACCATGAGGGTGGTGGGAGACTGGAACAGGTTGTCCTGAGAGGTGGTGGAGTCACTATCCCTGGAGGTGTTCAAGAAAAGACTGGATGGGGCACTTAGTGCCCTGGTCTGGTTGATTGGATAGGGCTGGGTGCTAGGTTGGACTGGATGAGCTTGGAGCTCTCTTCCAACCTGCTTGATTCTATGAGGGCAGTGAGACACTGGGACAGTTTGCCCAGGGAGGTGGTGGAAGCCTCATCCCTGGAGGTTTTTAAGGCCAGGCTCTGGACAACCTGATCTAGGATGAGGTGCCCTTGCCTGTGGCAGGGTGGTTGGAACTGGATGATCCTTGAGGTCTCTTGCAGCCCTGACAATTCCATGATTCCGTGACATGCCATGGGGCTGCACCCCCCTGCCCTCTGTGCCCACCTTTGCCCTGTGCCCAGCCTGCACCGTAGCATAACCTGGGCCTTTTAATTTGAGACTTGCCCCTTTTTGTGCGTTCTGCAATGCGATCCTCGGCCCAGCATCCCTGCCCGTGCGATACCGGCGTGGCAAGCTTGGCTGCGGGGCAGGGTTTCCACTGAAGTCCCAGGGCGTATGGTTGTGTACAGATACCTCCTTCCTCAGCCACCCGCAGCGAGGTTTTAGGAGGCTTCTGAGGGACAGGGAGGACAAGAACGGCGCAGACTTGCTTTGGCTGAAGGACAGAGATGAGGCTCGGGCATCTGTTCGTGTTCTGACAGGAACTGCCTCCAACAGGCAGCATTTTGCGGCGCCGAAGGCAATAATCGGTCCTTTTCCTCCTGAAGCTACGAGGCAGGTAACGGGAGGAAGGAGCGAACGGGGCCGTTCCTCAGGGCTAGGGCAAGGCACCCGGGGAACGCTCGGTCCCTGTCCCCGGTCAGAGCAGCTGCCCGCCTAGCAGCGGACCGCCGGAGGCAGCACCGCAGCCGGAACCCGGAACTCGACCGGCACCGAGGCGGCCCCGCACCCGCCCTGCGCATGCCCCGTGCCGGGGAGGCCGCGCCGGGGGCCGCGCATGCGCCGCGCTCATGGCCGCCCTCAAGCACCGGCGCACGGCGCTGGAGCGGGTCGAGAAGTTCCTTTCCGACACCTACTTCACTGACTGCAACCTGCGGGGCAGGTGGGCGACAGGGCTGGACTTCCCTTGCCTCCCCCGGTACTCCCTGCCCCGCCGTGCTGGCAGCAGGCGGGGCTCGGGCCGGCGGCTTCCGGGCCCGTTCCCCTATGCGGCGAAGCCTGTGTCCGGTTCCGCCGCCGGCCCCGCAAGGGGAAGCCGCTCCCCTCGGGTTGCTGCCGGGCTCGGGGTGGGGAAGTTCGGTGAGCAAAGCACACATCATTTTGGCCAGCTTGGAGCTGTGCCGAGGGCTGCTGCTGGCGCAGTTGCCTCAGCCCCCAGCCCTCCTTGGTGGGGATGCTGCTGACGCTTCCAGCAGAGCCCTTGAGCGAGGCAAGTAAGGGATTGATGTGCAGTGAATGCTGGGGGGGGGGAGCCCTACAACACGGCCGAAGTCCTATCCACGCTCCTCAGGCTGATCCCCACGGTTCTCTCCTTATTAATCACGTCCTGGACATCTCCACCCCACCCACAGGCTTTTCGGGGACCGCTGTCCACTGGCGTCACTCTCCTGCTTCCAGACCCCACGGCGCATCCCCTATGATGAAGCTGTCCGGCAGGAATTCCGACCTGCCCAAGTGGGTGACTCCTTCGGGCCCACGTGAGTACCAGGCTTCGGTGGTGCCCTTTGGACGTGGTGCCCTTTGGACGTGGTGCCCTTTGGACGTGGTGCCCTTTGGACGTGGTGCCCTTTGGGATATGGTCTAGGGTGAACCTTACAGAGTAGGGCTCTCCATTGGACTTGGTGATTCTGGGGGTCTTATCCCACCTGAATGTTTCTGTGATTCTGTGACCTCGGTGGGCATGGAGCTTGTGTCTCAAAGAGTTAACCTGCACGTGTAAATCCTCACAAGCTTTCAGTGGTGGGGAGCTGTGATGATCGCCCTCTTCCCTGCCCAGTGCTTTAGGTAGGTGTCTGCCCAGGAGCTCTTAGGGATGTTTGGCAAGGAAACAGGCCAAGATGTGTCTGGTTTTGAGGAGAGCTCTGGTTCAAGCCTGGTTCATCCATCTCAGCACTTGGGAGACCACACCTCGAGTACTGTGTCCAGGTTTGGTCAGCACAGTATAGGAGGGACATTGAGGTGCTGGAGTGGGCAACGAGGCTGGGGAGAGGTCTGGCAAACATGACCTATAAGGAGCAGCTGAGGGAGCTGGGGTTGTTTAGTCTGTAGAAGAGGAGGCTGGGAGGGGACCTTATTGCCCTCTACAGCTACCTAAAGGGAGGTTGTAGTGAGGCTGGAGCTGGTCTCTTCTGAATTACTAATGATAGGATAAGAGGAAATGGCCTCAAGTTGTATCAGGGGAGGTTTAGGTTGGATGTTGGGAGGAAGTTCTTTCCTGAGCCGGTGGTCAGGCACTGGAGCAGGCTGCCCAGGGAGGTGGTGGAGTTGCCATCCCTGGAGGTGTTTAAAAGGAGAGTGGATGTGGTGCTTGAGGCTGTGGTCTGGTGATTAAGGATGCTGGGATGAAGGTTGGACTGGCTGATCTTGGTGGTCCTTTCCAACCATAGTGATCCATAGTGATCAGATGTTGTGCTGAGGGATTTGGTTTAGTCAAGGACTTGTCAGTGTGAAACTAATGATTGGACTTGAGGAGCTTGAAGCTCTTTTCCCATCTAAGAACTTCTGTGATTCTGTGATCCTTTCTGCAGGGAGCTCCGCATTGTAGTTGTGCTCATGACCCTGATGCTTACTTCTGCTTTGTCAGGCCTGGGAGAAGAATGTTTTGGGTTGGTGGTTGTTGGGTTTTTTTTTAAGCAGCAGTGATGAAGGACATGGTGCTGCTGGCTGTGTCTGTGGGCTCACAGGAGAGGCTTGGCTGAGGAGGTTTGCGTGCTGCCTTCCGAGCAGCTGCACCCACTGAGGCTGCCATGCCTCCTGTAGCCTGCCCTAGGTGTAAGAGCCATGATAAGCAGGGTCACAGCTCCAGGCATATTGATGTTTCCCTGTCCTAGGCATCAGTCAGTTCCTAGTACCTCCTGGACTCACTGCCTTCTGGGTTGCAGTAGAGGGTGGAGGAACAGTTTCCCGGTCCTTGTAAGAGTTTGTCATCCCACTCAGCTTGGCTGTGAGCTGGATGTCACATCTCTAACCCTCACCAGGGACTGTGGGTGTTGCAAGTTGGAAGCCTCTCTTAGTCTAAGAGTGACCAGTCAGGACAGCAGCTAAAGGAAAGCCCAGAGTGTTTAAATGGCACAGAACAGGGCTGGCATGTCACAGCCAGCCATGCTGGAGGGCACCTCCAGATGCCACCATGTCTGGGGGCAGAGATTAAGACAGGTTTGTGTGGATAGGCAGCATCACTGTATCTGAACCACATCTGCCTCTTGTTGTTGTACCCTCACTCTGCTTTTTCTGTGGAGGCTTGGAGGAAGTGTGGCTTTCCTTGGGAGAAGATTTCGGGGTGGGCTGAGATTGCTGCCTGCTCTCTTCTAGGTGGCAGACGTGCTGGTTTAAAGTGGAGCTGAGCATCCCCCCAGAGTGGGCAGGGCGGGAAGTGCACCTCCTCTGGGAGAGCGATGGGGAGGGCATGGTGTGGCGAGATGCCCAGCCTGTCCAGGTAAGGAAGATGTGGATAAGAGCTGTGCCAGCTGCTCTGCTGCCTCCCTCTGCAGTGGAGCAGCAGAGGAACCCCACACCCTCCTCTTCACAGGAATGCCTACACGTGTTGGGGCACGTAGAATAACGTGGGGACCAACAGGAGAGAAGCAAGAACATTTGGAGGTGTAGACATGAAGGTCGTGAAGGAAAACAGCAAACTATCAGAGAATTGTGTCCTGTGTTATATGATTCTGTGACAGTCTCCTGGTTTCCTTCCTCTCTACACCTCCAAATGTTCTTGGTTCTCTCCTGTTGGTCCCAGGAGCTGGTAGAGTTCTGTAGCCTCAAGTGCTACTCTCTGAGGCAACAGCAGACTTGTCTTTAAACACAGGAGGAACTGCTTGTGTGGAGAAGGGCAGAGTCTGATGCGTGGAGTGGGAGAGAAGGAACTGTTATTGTGCTTTCTGTGTTGTGCTGTCAGACCACCAAGGGCCTGGGGACTGAGTTAAAATTCTGGTCTACAAACCTGTAGCTACTGCAAATCCCTGCCTTAGGCATCAGCAAATCTGCCTTGGAAGGAAGGATAAGGAAGTGCTGGATCTGAGGTGTGAATCTCCACTGCTGTCAAGAACGGTGGGACAGATTCTTGGCACACCTGCCAGTTTCAGTCCTGTTTTGGGGTGATAGAATAGCCCAGGTGACTTTTTGCAGTCCTGTCCTGCGTTATAGTGGTGTCTGCAGAGTTTGTGTTGGTGCTGGGGCAGCAGCAGTTTCCATGCTGGTTGTTCCTCTGGGAAGCACTGTCCTGCAAGATGTGGGACCAGGCCCCCTCATCCAGTGGGATGTGCTTTGTCCTGCCCATCCAGCCCTTTGTCATGGACGACTGAAGACACACACGCACTAAACATGCTGTCTTCTCCTGCAGGGCTTGACCAAGGAAGGTGAGAAGACCAGTTATATCCTGACAAGGAGCCTGAAAAAGTCAGAGCCCCACAGGTGGGTGGTCAGCTTGGTTGGATCCTCCCACCACTGAGAGAAAGCTTGGTAAAGTTTGAAGCCAAGAGGCTGAGCTGAAGCATCCTCGTGTGTGTCCTGGTGCTCTGGGAAGTCTGTGGTGTTCAGGGGCCCTGTTGTTAGGTCAGGCCAGTCACACCACAGGCTGAGGAATAGACTTCCCTGCCTCCTTGATGGTTTCCCTTTGCTCTCCAGTCTGACCCTGTACGTGGAGCTGGCCTGCAATGGTCTCTTTGGGGCTGGCAAGGGCAGTATGATCGCTCCTCCAGACCCTGACAGGAGGTTCACCGTGAGCAAGGCTGAGCTGGTGGTCTTCAACAGAGATGTCTACGAACTGCTGGTGGATCTGGAAGTACTGCTGGACATGGCCCAGGTCCGTGAGCAGTTTTCCTTCTCTTCCCGCTTTGCACCTCCTTCCGCAACTCCGTTTTATCTCCTCCTCCTGCTGTCCCATGACCTGTGTCCTCCCACCAGGAGGCCCTGGAGGAGCAAAGGTTTGCTCCTGCTGCTTTAGCTCAACTGACATTGATAGCTGTGCAGGGAGAAGCCACAGGTGGTTTTTTCATCAGCTTTCTGCTCCAAGGCAGGATCTGTTAGACCAGAGCCTCCTGGGGTGGGTGTTTAGAAAGCACATGAGCAAAGCCATAAGGCTGTGCCTGTGAAGCAGGGACACTGCTTACCTATAGAGTCAGGTGCTGGAAGGAGGTAGCAGCTTCTCCCAGAGGCAGATGCCATCTCACCTGCTACAGAGAGCCGCTCTGTGCCAGATGATGTGCCGAGCTCCAAGCCAAGCTGTTACTGCTCCCACCCCCAGCTCCTCGGGGAGGAAGACCAGAGGAGTTTCCAGGCACTGTACACTGCCAACCAGATGGTCAACGTGTGTGACGTGGCAGACCCCAGCACCTTCCCTGCTGCCCGTGGCCTGGCTGCAGCCGTCTTCAGCCAGAGGAACGGCGAGAGCCAGCACACCATCCATGCCATGGGGCACTGCCACATCGACTCTGGTGAGAGCAGCACAGCCCTCCCTCACTGCTGGCCTGCAGGCCTGCCTCTGCTGCCTGAGGGTGGAGCTGGCTGCCATTGGGCTCTGTGCCCCCAGGGAAGGGAAAGAGACCTCTGTGCTGCCACGCAGCTGGTTTGTCACCGAGGCAGGGATACAGTCTGCCTGGCTGTGCCTTTTGGTACACTGATGGGGCTGGTGATGAGAGGTGAATGAGAGACTGTTGCCTTGGTCTTCACTCCTCGATTTCCAGTGCTTGGAGGAGTTTCAGTCTCCTCAGAGGCTGTAGTGAGAAGTGGAGGCTCCAGGCTGTGTCGTTGTCACACACTTGTCCAAAGGACAGCATTTTACATGAGCATCGTCCCTGGAGGATCCCTGAAGGGCAGCACAGCCCCATTCCCAAAGGAGCTTGTGCCAGGTGTTAAGCAGGACCTGTCTGTCCCTGCAGCCTGGCTGTGGCCATACGAGGAGACCATCCGAAAGTGTGCACGGAGCTGGGTCACGGTGCTGGGCCTGATGGAGTGCAACCCAGAGCTCATCTTTGCCTGCTCCCAGGTGAGTGATCTCCTTCTGCAGCACGTGGCTTCTCCAGGAATGAGGGGGGGTGACCATAGCAACATAAGATTGTGCCAGTTGGAAAAGTTCTCTGAGATCTCACCAAGTCTAACTGTTGACCTAATGCCACCATGGCCATTAAACCATGTCCCAGAGTGCCATGTCCATATGATTTTTTAACATGCCAGAGATGGTAACTCCACCACCTCCCTGGGCAACCTGTTCCAGTGTTTGAGAACTCTTTCACAGAATCATAGAATCAAGCAGGTTGGAAGAGACCTCCAAGCTCATCCAGCCCAACCTACACCCAGCCTTAGCCAGTCAGCCAGACCATGGCACTAAGTGCCTCATCCAGGCTTTTCTTGAACACCTCTAGGGATGGTGACTCCACCACCTCCCTGGGCAGCCCATTCCAATGCCAATCACTCTTTCTGGGAAGAACTTCCTCCTAACATCCAGCCTAGACCTCCACCAGAAAAGGTTTCGTCTAATCTCTAACCTGAATCTCCTCTGGCACAATTTCAGGCTATTCCTCTTGTTCTATCACCTGATACTAGGGAGAAGAAACCAACCCCTACCCCTGCCTGCCTCCAGTCTCCTTCAAATGAGCTGTAGAGAGCAGTGAGGTCCCCCTTCAGCCTTCTTTTTCCTAGGCTGACCAACCCCAGTTGCCTCAACCACTCCTCACCAGCCCTGTTCCGCAGACCCTTCACCAGCTTGGTTGCCCTTTGCGCAGCGGCAGAGAGGAGGGAGGTGGGTGTGGGAGGATGTGTTTGGGAGCTGAGGCTGCTCTCCTGCAGGCACAGCAGCTGGAGTGGGTACGCAGCTGGTACCCCGGGCTCTACGCGCGGATTCAGGACTTCGTGGCCAAGGGGCAGTTTGTTCCTGTTGGAGGCACCTGGGTGGAAATGGTGAGGAGCCTTGGTACACATTATGCAAAATCAATCATCTGTACTCATTTTGATATCCAGGTGAAGATTGTGAATAACTACAAACACAGTTTAGAATCAAGCAGGTTGGAATAGACCTCCAAGCTCATCCAGTCCAACCTAGCACCCAGCCCTATCCAGTCAACCAGACCATGGCACTAAGTGCCTCATCCAGGCTTTTCTTGAACACCTCCAGGGATGGCAACTCCACCACCTCCCTGGGCAGCCCATTCCAATGCCAATCACTCTCTCTGGGAAGAACTTCCTCTTGACATCCAGCCTAGACCTCCCCTGGCACAACTTGAGTCGGTGTCCCCTTGTTTAGTAACATTAAATCTCACCAGAAAACTTAGTCACAAGGTTTGAAACACAGGGTTTGGATACTTAGCACAGAGGGAACAGGCAAAGCTAAAACACTGTAAGAAGTAACTGGCAAATGCAAACATTATACTGGAAGAGAAGGTTCTTGGAGTCAGCCTACTCCTTGTGGTTAATTATATCGCTTAGCTGCTAGATGGACGCAGGAAACTGCTTTCTGCTTGTGGCAGAAGGCAGTGAGTTACAAGAGGCTTTAAGTATTCACTCACAAAGTAGCATCAGACATCCCTTTGTATCAGTACAGCCTGAGATGAGTGGGCCTTTGGACATAGATTAGCCAATCAGAATGGCACTTTGCCAAGCTTGACTGGGCTAGGTGAAGCCAAAGCTTCCGTTTTCCTTTCCTGCAGTTGCTTCCCCCAGAGAGAAGGAGAGCAGGGGAACATGGCTGGACAAGCCACAGTCCTTAGACTCAGTGGCTCCAGGTTGTTTGTCCTCTTTCCTGCAGTTGCTTCTCCTCATAACAGGAGCGCAGAAAAATCATATCTGGGCAAGCCAGGACATGGATAAGCCTATTTTTGCCCATCCAAGCCTATCACGACAAGCTTGATGAGCCTGGCTCACTGCTCCCTCTCTGCACCATCCCTCTGGGCCCAGTCCTGACACTGAGTGGGCAGAGCAGAGCCTTTACTGAGGTGGTCTGGCTGATGATGGCTGCAGGAAACAGCAGCTGCCTGCAGTGCCCAGCCTTGCAGAACTACTGCCCCTCTCCCAAAAGGTCCTGTTCCTCAGGAGTCCATGCACTGGCTGAGCTCTGTGCTCTGCTGAGGCAGGATGACAGTGGGTGGGAATGAGCTGCTCACCAGACCTCCTCTTCTCTCCTGCTGCTTTTCCTCCTCCCCCAGGACGGGAACCTGCCCAGCGGGGAGTCCATGGTGCGGCAGTTCCTGCAGGGGCAGCGCTTCTTCCAGCAGCAGTTTGGCCGCATCTGCTCCGAGGTACTGCTCCAGCACACCTCCTTGCACACCATCTCCTGCCTCTTGCTCTCTCTGAGGGTTTCCTTTTGGTTCAGCTGCCCCACACTGGCCTGCTTTTTGCAGCTGAAGCCATGAGGAGTTGTCTGCTCCCCTTTGTACCATGGCAGTTAGCACAACCCCAGTCCTTGCTAACGCTGCTTGTAGCTCCCTGGCAGGTGCCTCAAGTTAATCCCTTTCTAGCATGTCTGTGCTCTTTGCAGGAAGGCCTGAGAGCCTGACTACCAAGGAGCCCTCCCCAAGCTCAGGCTCGTGGTTCAGGTGTGGCTCATGTGTGTGTCTGTCTGCTGCTGTCTCTGCTCCCAGTTTTGGCTGCCAGACACGTTTGGATACTCAGCCCAGCTGCCCCAGCTGATGCGTGGCTGTGGGATCAGGCGGTTCCTGACGCAGAAGCTCAGCTGGAACCTGGTCAACTCCTTCCCGGTGAGCTGCACTTCCCAGGGGATGGACTTGCAGTTGCTGGAGTCTGTCTGCAGGGCTGGGCACGTTGGTTTGGTTCAGCTGGCACAAGGTGTTCTTCCAGAAGCCAGCAGTTTATGTGGTGGCAATGTCCTGTCAGGCTTCGTGGGACGTGGTTTGAGATCCCAGCTGTGCCCTGACCTACAAATTCCTTCTGCTTCCAGAAAGGAAGCTGTAACAAGCATGCAGGTCTAAACAGAGTGCAAACCCAGGCTCTCCTCTGCCATCCCCTGCCCTTTTGGCATTCCCTGCCCTTGCACAACTGTCTCCTCACACTAATCTGTTGGGGCATCCTGCAGCCCCGTGGAATGAAAGTGAAGGCCCAGTTTGAATCTAAAGGAGCTCTGAAGTACCTGTCCCTTGTGCACCTCCCTGGCTGCAGAGGTGCTGGGCTTTGTGTGTTGGACAAGAGTTGCAGAGAAGCTTGGGCTTCTGGTGTGTGAGTTCTGTGCTCAGGTGTGCCCTCCACACAGACACTTGCATAGGAGATGAGCTTGGGAGCCTTAGAACACTGAGGAAGGGTGACTCGACCCCTTCCTGGTACCAGGATGACCAGGAACATCCTTTTGGGAGCTCCTGGGAGCAGTGGGGGCTGTGCTTTAGCCTTTTGGCACTGTGTGGTATGGGGGCCTGTGGGAATCACTGTGCTTGCCTTTGGCTCCCCTCCAGCATCACACCTTTTTCTGGGAAGGCATCGATGGTTCCCGAGTCCTCACCCATTTTCCTCCTGGTGACTCCTATGGCATGCAGGGACGAGTGGAGGAGGTGAGTCAGGTTGTCAGGTTGCCAGACCTGCACATAAAGTGCCATGCCAGCCCCTTGGGGCTGGATCTGAGCCTCCTAAGAGAGGGAATCTTGCCTGGGAGGGGAGAAGGATAACTGGGTGAAGGCTGTTTGGGTGCCTGGCACTCAATTGCCTGCTTCTGAGGTGTGCCTGTGCCTGATCTTGGCACTTTGAGCTGGGGAAGAGGGGCAGGGCTGGGTTTTGCACCCTAAAGGCTGGCCTGGTTTACATGTGTGTTGCTGTGAGAGCTGGGGCTGGGCACCAGGGGATTGCAGCTGTCCAAAAACCCCTCCAGGTGCTGAAAACAGTGAAGAACAACAGGGACAAAGGACGAGTGAATCACACTGCTTTCCTCTTTGGCTTCGGAGATGGAGGAGGGGGTCCCACACAGAAGATGCTGGACAGGATGAAGAGAATGAGTGACACAGATGGGCTGCCAAGGTGAGAGGAGAATCCTTCCTCTCTCCTTGCAGGAGCACTTGTTTTGAGCCAGGCCTGGCCTCTGGCAGTGCCAAAAGAAAGGCTGTGTGAAGGAGACCAGAGAGCAAGTGGTGTGAGAAGTGGGCTAGGAGGGATGGTCTGGGAAATAAGAGTCTGTTCATCATGAAGAGAGTATGGCCTTGGCCTTGGACTGCTTGTGAGCCCTTTGGTGGGGTGAGTGTCCAGCACAGCAGCAGTGCCTGGCAGTCAGTCCCTGCCTGGGGAAAGTCCAGATCTTGGTGGCAGGCAGCCAGAGCAGTGTGTAGTGGGAGAGGGGCAGGAGGAAGCTGAGTGGAAGGCTTGTATGTGGTCAGGTTGGATTTTCCAGGGCCTGGGCAGTGGTGCTGCCAGCTTTCTGGTTGAGATGTCCCACTAGATTGTGTCATAGAATGGTTTAGGTTGGAAGGGACCTCAAGGATCATCCAATTCCAACTGCAGGGACACCTCCCACTAGAACAGGTTGCTCAAGGCCTCATCTATCCTGGCCTTGAACACCTCCAGGGAGGTTGTGGAGCACAAAATGTGTGCTCCACAACCTCCCTGAGCAGCCTCTGCCAGTGTCTCACTACCTTCCTAATATCCATTTTGAATCTCCCCTCTTCCAGTTCTAAACCCATTCCCCCTTGTCCTGTCATTACAAGACCTTGTCAATAGTCCCTCCCCAGCCTCCCTGTAGGTCCCCTTTAGATACTGGAAGATTCTGTCACAGCTCCTGGCTCATCACTGTCTGTGTTGGCTGTCCCACAGGGTTCAGATCTCCACTCCTGACCAGCTCTTTTCTGTCCTGGAGCAGGAGTCATCACAGCTGTGCACCTGGGTTGGAGAGCTCTTCCTGGAGCTGCACAATGGCACCTACACAACCCAGGCTCAGGTGACTGCATGCATGGGGTGGGAACTGGTCCCTCTGCCCCCTTCCCCGGGGAAGGTGACCACTCTCAGTTCTCTTTGCTATTGCTCAGGCAGCTCCAGGCTTTAGACAGTGCCCTTTAGGTCCCCACAGTGGGAGTCACCGTGTAGCCAGGACTTAGAACTGTCAAACTTCCTTCAAAGGATGAGGAGGAAGCCTGGACACAGTAGGGCCTCCCTGCTCAACAGCTGCCACATCCTTCACTTGAGCAGATAGTTGCAGAGCTTGAGTGAAGGGTCAGAAGAAGGGGAGGAAGGTGAGAACAGAGGCAGGGGAAGCTGTGTCCTGTGCTTGGAGTTTCAGTGTGTACAGCAACAGAGAATAACTCACTGGTAGTGGCAAACTCATTAACCAACTTCCTGGGCTGGAGCTGGGCTTTTGCTGCTGCTGTGGGAGATCCACTCCCAGACAGCTACCACTCTCCCAAGCAGCTTCCTTCCCTCCTTGCTCTGGCACCAGATCAAGAAGGGGAATCGGGACTGCGAGCGCATCCTGCACGACGTGGAAGTGCTGAGCAGCTTGGCTGTGGCACAGGGCAGCGCCTTCCAGTATCCTGCCAGCCAGCTGCAGCACCTGTGGAGGTGAGGGCCTCTGGGAGCACTGCTGGTACCTGGGGTGGGGAGGCTGGGGACTTCAGGATGAGAGGTGCCTGCTCTTGGGCTCCTCATCTCTGCCTGAGCCTGGGTAGAAACCCCTGCTATCAATGCGCTAAAATGAGCCTGGGCCACTTGGGCAGCGCTGGTGTGGGCAGCTCGGTGGGCTGGGGTGAGAGATGGTTACTTATCTCTGAGCCTCGTTCAGCTGGAGCCAGAGGAGTGTCTGACCACAACCTGTCTGGGATTGAGCTGCCTCTTGAGTGAGTAGCAGAGGAGTTAGGGTGCAGGGGTCTTTTCAGAGTCAGTTCGGTGTGTACAGAGCCCCTTCATAGGATCATTGAATGGTTTGGGTTGGAAGGGACCTTGAAGATCATCTAGTTCCAACCTCCCTGCCATGGTTGCTCCCGGACCCCACACCAGCTCCTCCTCTTGAGGCAAGTGGTGTGGTGGTCTGGGGGGTGGCTGCAGCCCCAGGAGGGTCTGTGGAGCACAGTCAGCACTGGGCAGACACAACAGTTTGGGCTGTAAACGATGGACTTACAGAATGGGTTGGGTTGGAAGAGACCTTCAAGATCATCCAGTTTCAACCCCTGGCCAGGGACAGGGACACCTCCCACCAGCCCAGGTCGCTCAAGGTCCCATCAGCCTGGCCTTGAACACCTCCAGGGAGGGGCTATCTGCAACTTCCCTGGGCAACCTGTGGCAGTCTCCCCACCCTCACTGGAAAGAATTTCCTCCTAATCTCCAGTCTCAGTCTGCCCTCTTCCAGCTCAAAACCTTTGTTCCTTGTCCTGTCACCACAACCCTTGTCAGGAGTACTCCCTGCCCTCCAGCTTTCTTGTGGAGATAAAATTGATCAGGCTTCACCTGGAAGGTGTTTCAGTGCTTTGCTTCATTGTCCCATTGGAAGATGCCTCTCGAACCTCACTGCTCCACCGACTGGAAGCTTCACTTCCCACTTAAGCTTATTCCTCACCCATTTTGACTTGTATGAACTTGAGTAATAATATATCTATTAGCCTTGAGGGTTAAAAAAGGTACCTCCTGCTCCCTGTGGTTGTGGTTTATGAACATAGCAGTTGACAAGTCCTGAAAGAGACTTAAAAGGGCCCAGGAAGAGATTTAGAGGGTGTTACAGAAGCAATCCAGTGAAGGAGGAAACTGTTAGGAAGTTTGTCCATCATGCAGACAGGGCTGAGTAAGCCACAATGGGTCTGGTGCTCTCCCCTCCCTCCTTCCTACCTGCTTTCTCTTCTCTGCTTCAGGCTATTGCTGCTCAACCAGTTCCACGATGTTTTGCCAGGCAGCTGTATCCAGCTGGTGGTCGAGGATGCCCTGCAGTACTACACAGGTGAGCAGGGAGTTTGGCAAGGAGGGCACTTCTCCCTTTGTTCCAGCCTGCTGGGGCTGCAGAGGTGCCAGTGCTGGGCTGCCAGGGGCCGTGCTTCAAACCTGTGCAGGCAGCATCTGCAGTAGCAGATACTCCACAAGGAATTGTTAGCCAAAGGATTCAAATCCACCCCGAATTAGGGAATTCCCTGCTTGCTGCTGAGATGCCAAGAGACCCCAGCCAAGGTTTGCTCCTGCCTGCCCACAGGCACTGGCAGAAGCTTTACTTTGTCATAGCACCAGAGTCTTCCAGCTGAGCTGACAGAGCTCTTTGCAATCTCATGCTAACAAAGTTAAGAATAAAGATAAACCTCAGTTAGCATCAGACAAAAATGATCAGTGATGGTAGCTTGGGAGTAGCTGCAGCCTACACAGGAGTGCCAGAGACTCAGACATGAGCTCAGGGGCACTTTTCTTGTTGCTCAGAGATCCGCAGGGCTGGAGCCAGGCTGCAGGAGGAAGCTGTGCAGGCCTTGTGCAGAGAGCTGCTGCAGCCCGAGGCTGGCAGTGCCCAGAGCAGCCTGGTGCTGAACACTTTGCCCTGGGAACGCACTGAGGTGATCTCCAGGACTGGGCCAGACGGAAGGGACGCTTTAGGTATGTCTAACTCGAGGGTAGCTGGGGTATCACAACGACTTCCAGGGGCAGAGGCAGCTGGCAAAGAACAGCTTTGCCTCTCTCTGCTCTGGGGAGGGTTTAGTGACTTGTCAAATCACTCCCTGTGACCCTGTCCCACTTCTTCAAGTTGTCCCTGAACTGTGGATGAAGAAGAGGAGGCTGTGAAAGGAGGTGGCAGTGAGCCACGGGGCTCAGGGTTAGGTCTGGGGAAGATGTTGGAACAGAACCTCTTTGCTTTCCAGCTCTGGTGACAGTCCCCAGCATGGGCTATGCTCTAGTGAGGGAGCCGTTGCTGCCCCCTCAGCCTGTGACAGTGAGGAAGCAGGTAAGCACAGTGGCAGTTGTCCTCACCTTAGTGTCCCCTGCGTCAGCTTGATTGGGAGCAGTCCAGAGAATCCAGCAGGCAGCAGCTAGAGTTGCAACTGGGACACTCAGTTCTTGCAGCTCTGGGTCTGTGCAATCTGTTTCTGTCCTTCCCCCCAAGGAGGATGGCTCCATCACCATGGAAAATGGGGTGATTGCAGTCTGCCTGGACAGGATGGGGCACCTCACCTCACTTCAGCTGGTGGGCTCCCAGAGGTACATCTGTCATCCAGTTGCTGCAGCTGGGCTCCTCAGCTCTCTCAAGTTGTCTTCTGACTGTACATTCTTCTCCACTGGCAGTTCTTACACTGGTGAAGGGCCTGGAGAACAGGTTTTATGGGGGGGTGTGTCTGAAGGAACTGGGGTGGCTTAGTCTGCAGAAAAAGACGTTGAGGGGAGACCTCATTGCTCTCTCTACAGCTGCCTGAAAGGAGGTTGGAGTGAGGTGGGCATTGGTCTCTTCTCCTTAGTAGGAGGTGACAGAATGAGGCCTCAGCTTGCACCAGAGGAGGTTTAGGCTGGATATTAGGACAAAATCCTTTACTAATTTACTAAGCTGGGGGTGTGCAGCCTGCAGAAGAGGAGGCTCAGGGCAGAGCTCATTGCTGTCTGCAGCTACCTGAAGGAAGGCTGTAGCCAGCTGGGGTTGGGCTCTTCTGCCAGGCAAGCAACAACAGAAGAAGGGGACACAGCCTCAAATTGTGTCAGAGGAGGTCTAGGCTGGGTGTTAGGAGGAAGTTGTTGGCAGAGAGAGTGATTGGCATTGGAATGGGCTGCCCAGGGAGGTGGTGGAGTTTCCATCCCTGGAGGTGTTCAAGAAACGTGTGGCCATGGGGACATGGTTTAGTGGGCATGGTGGTGCTGGGTTGATGGTTGGACTTAAAGATCGTCCAGGTCTTTTCCAAGCAAAACAATTGTGTGATGCTGTGAGTTTTTGTTTCACTTTGTTGCAGAGAGTCAGTCCCAGATGGCTGCTATGCCAACCAGTTTGCACTCTTTGATGATGTTCCCCTGTACTGGGATGCCTGGGACGTGATGGATTATCACTTGGAAACCAGGTAGAGGAGCAGTGCATGCAGCCCTTGGATTTTGACTTTGAGGTTCCCAAATCCCAGGGAGGCAAGGATCTGGATCTGCTGAGCTGAGACCAGCTCTGTCTTTATCCCTTTAGGAAGCCAGTGAGAAGGCTGCTGAAGCCTCTGGAAGTCAGCCTGGCTGGGGGCCTGCGGGGCAGTGCCAGCTTCTCTCTGCAGGTCGGGGAAGGCAGCAGCTTAACCCAGGAGATCATCCTGGATGCCTCATGCCCTTACCTCCGCTTCCTGACCCAGGTTTGCCCAGCAGCTGCTGCACCACACAGGCATCTGTGCCCCTCAGGCAGGGCCTTGGGGAGCTGAACCTCAGGCCTAAATTACATTTCCCTTCCTGTTTCCATTGCTGGAGCCTGCTGCTGCCTGTCCTCCTCTGCCTTAGGGGTGGGAGTCCTGAGGGATGAGGCTGGAAGAGAGACCCATGAGTGCACTGTGTTTAGGCTCTGGTGCGGTTTCAGTGTACCTGCTCTGGGTGTGAGCTGGCTGCAGCACACTGGGGAAGGAGAAGGACAGCCTCTGCCTGTCAGCCTGCTGTGGCCATGTCCTTCTGTTACCACATGTAGTGTGGAGAAGGCTGAGAGGGGATCAATGCTTATAAGTATCTGAGGGGTGGGTGCAGTCTCATTTTGGTGGTCAGCAGCAATAAGCCAAGGAGCAATGGATACAAACTGGAACAGAGAAAGTTTCACCTCAACATGAGGAGAAACTTCTTTACAGTGAGGGTGGCAGAGCCCTGGAGCAGGCTGCCCAGACAGGTTGTGGAGTCTCCTTCTCTGGAGACTTTCCAAACCCACCTGGATGCATTCCTGTGTGCACTACCCTGTTTTGGCAGGGGGGTTAGACTCTATGATCCCTGGATCTCCCAACCTCTAACATTCTGTGGTTTAGGTTGAGTGGAAGGAGGCTCACAAGTTCCTGAAGGTGGAGTTCCCCGTGCGGGTCCGAAGCACCAACGCCACTTACGAGATCCAGTTTGGACACCTGCAGCGACCAACGCACTGGAACACCTCCTGGGACTGGGCTCGGTTCGAGGTGAGAGGACAGGCTGGCAGCCCCCTGGGCACAGCTGCTCCTGCCACCGTGTGGCTGCTGTTGTTCCCCTCTGCTGAAGTCGTCCCTCGGTACCGCCTGCAGGTGTGGGCTCACAAGTGGCTGGATCTCTCTGAGCACGGCTTTGGGGTGGCCCTGCTGAACGACTGCAAATATGGAGCATCAGCCCACGGGAACGTCCTCAGCCTCTCGCTGTGAGCTGGCCTTGGGGGCAGGCTGCAGCTGCAGCGGTTGCTTTCCTTCTGAGCAAAGTGGAAGTTGAGGCAATGCCTGGCCTGAAATGATCAGAACTTTTAAGGCCAGGCTGGATGGGTGGGCAATGGGATGAGATTGAACAAGACCAGTGCAGGGTTCTGCACTTTGGCCACAACAACCCCAAGCAGCACTACAGGCTGGGGACAGAGTGGCTGAGAGCAGGCAGGCAGAGAGGGAGCTGGGGGTGGTGGGAGAGAGGAGCTGAAGAGGAGGCAGCAGTGCCCAGGTGGGCAGCAGAGCCAGTGGCATCCTGGGCTGTCTCAGGAGCAGTGTGGCCAGCAGGACAAGAGAGGTTCTTCTGTACTGGGGGAGGTTTAGGGTGGACAAAAGAAGAAAAGGTCCCTGAAAGGGTTCTCAAAAGACTGGGACAGGCTGCCCAGGAGGGTGTTTGAATCCCCATCCTTAGAGGGGTTTAAAGGAGGCAGAGCTGTGGTGCTGAGGGACATGGTTTAGTACCAGAGTTGGGTGAGTTAGAGGGTGGTTGGACTCAATGGTCTTAAAGGTCTTTTCCAACCACAATGACTCCATGATCCCACGTTTCAGCTGGTCTCCAGCAGCCACACATTTCACACTAGAACACCCTTCACATGTTTTTATCTTCAGGCTGCTGTTGCCAGAACCCAGCAGGCCCTGAACTTCCACCTCAGGGCCCAGCCTTGAGGTAGTGGTGGCAGGCAGCTGTCCTGTGGTGCTCTGCTGGGTGATGGAAGGTGCCACTGCGACACCAGCTTCACCTACTTGTTGTTGCCTTAGGCTGAGAGCACCCAAGTCCCCTGATGCCACAGCAGACATCGGACACCACCAGTTCACCTATGCTGTGATGCCTCACCTGGGTGAGCGATGGGTACAGTGAGTAGATGCCCTGTGGAGACAGGCAGGGTGCAAGATGCTCCACTGAGCCCTGGCACAAGCATGTCTCTGGCTCTGTGTGTGTATGTAGAGGTTCTCTACAAGTCCTGGTCTTGCAGGTTCCTTCCAGGATGCTGGTGTGATCCAGCGTGCCTATGACTTGAACTTCCCTCTCCATGTGGTGCCAGCAAGCTGTGCCCAGTGCCCAGCCTGGAGTGCCTTTTCTGTCAGCTCCCCTGGCGTCGTGCTGGAGGCTGTCAAGCAGGCAAGTGCCAGGGGCAGGGCAGGGAGGGCAGGTGGCTCAGGCTGTGGCTTGCTTGTGTTGGGTGACAGGCAAGCTCAGCTGGGTGGAAACAGTGATCTCTCAGGTTTGTGTGTCCTGCTAGGCAAGGACAGGGCGGGTGGGCACACCTCTTTGCCCGCCCAGGCAGGGGCTGAGGTAGTATCCATGTCTGTACGTGGGTACTGCGGCACAGTCATTGGGCAGGGCAGGAAGGTGGGGGGCGGGCAGGCAGCACTCAGCCGTGGCTGTGGCTGGGCTGTACCCCGAGGTGCAGGAGAGGAGGTGCCCATCTCACTGGTGTGAATGCCCCCAAGGCTGAGGACAGGCCTGACGCTCTGCTGGTTCGTCTGTACGAGGCTCACGGCAGCACCGTCGACGCCTGGCTCCAGACCTCCTTCTCTGTTCAGGAGGCGATGCTGTAAGTCCACACTGGAGGGCTGGGCACTTGCCGTGATGGAGAGGAGTAGCTTCAGCCTCACCTGCTGCTTTCTTCCCCAGCTGTGACCTCCTGGAGCAGCCAACTGCAGAGGGCCACCTGCCACTGGAGCGGCAGGGCGTGAGGCTTTCCTTCACACCCTTCCGTGTGCTCTCTGTCCTGCTGGTCTTGAGGCAGTGACAGCATCCGTCACCCTTGCTGATGCTCTGGCAGCCTGGACCAACACTGTGACCTCCTCCCGTGCCAAGAGCTGTGCAAGAAAGTGGTCCCAGGGAAGGGCAGAGCCTTTTCCTCACCATCAGAGAGCAGTGCTCAAGAACAGCCAAGTTCTTCAGGAAAGGAGGACTGTTGCCCACTGCCTAAGCGGGGAAGGAGGGCCTGAGTCAGCTTCTAGCTTGCTGAAGCCTGTGTAAGGTTGTGGGACAGGCTGGCTGACCTCATAGAGGCTCTGCTCCAGCTTCAGGGGGCGTTTGGGGAGCAGCAGCTTTCCACCATGCCTCCTGTGTCTTGGCCCTCACCTTGTCCAGAGACAACAGTGAGTGTAGACACACCATACTCATTGCCCTGTTCTCTTCACCTGCCTCTTGCTCTGCACTTGCAGAAAGGGGACAGAAATAAACAAGGAAGTGACAGCAAAACAAGCTCCAGCTGGTTTTTTGTACCTTATTTACACATACCTGCACTGGTTTTGTTTTTGCAGTGGTGCCCAGTGACAGGTGAAGGGGCAGTGGGCACAAACTTGAACACAAGGAGTGCAGGACCTTCTTTTAAGGGTGGCAGAGCACTGGAGCAGGCTGCCCAGAGAGATGGTGGAATTTCCATCTCTGGAGACACTCAAAAGCCACCTCAGCATGCTCCTGTACGACCTTCTCTAGGTGATCCTGCTCTGGCAGGGGG
Source organism: Tricholaema leucomelas (assembly GCA_013400475.1). Lineage (NCBI taxonomy): Eukaryota > Metazoa > Chordata > Aves > Piciformes > Lybiidae > Tricholaema lacrymosa > Tricholaema leucomelas. Next base: position 184,885 of record WAAF01001064.1, read on the forward strand.
CTTGGACTCCATGATCCCTGGAGGTCCCTTCCAACCCCTATTATTCTGTGATCTGCCTCCTTTTGGGGGCTGTTGTTGCTGCTGCTCTCTTTGTGTCTTCCTCAGCAGGATGTGGCTCCTGGGGATGAGGCAAACAAAACTTACCTTTATTTTCTGGGGGTGGAAGTGGAGGGGTAGCCTACTCCAGCCCATGTGGGGCCGAAGCTGGGCAGGAAAGGGTTGCCCTTAGCAGGTGTGCAGTGATTTCTACACAAAATACTTTATTATCCAGCTAAAAACAGTGAGCCAGGCAGCAAAGGGGAGAGGGGAAGGAAGAGGGAATCCCACTTCTAGGCAGAGGGAAGGGTCAGAGTCCAGCACAACGTGTGGCACTTATCCCCCTCAAATGCCTGGGGACAGCAGGAAGGTAGATCAGCCCCATCACCAAGCACAGCTGCTCCCCATGCTGCAGCAGCAGGAGGCAGGTGTGAGCACAGGGACAGAGTGGCCCCATGCCTGCCCCATGCCCAGGCCCTCCTGAGTTGTTACCATGGATGCTGAGCACTCAGACGGCAGGAGCTGCACCTGGAAGATGGAGAGGGAAAGGGTAAGTCAGAGGGTGCCTGGTTCTGCCCCACAAAGCTCCTGTCCTGCCTCCTGGTACCCCTGTGGTTCTCCTGGCACAAGGGAGCACTCCCACAGCCCCTGCCTGTGCGTGTGGAAGCCATGGGGGCTGCCAGCCTCACCTCTGCCCCTGCGTGTTGCTGCCCGGAGCCTCCTTTTGGGCTGAGGCTCAGACAAAGCCCCAGCAGCAGTCGCTTTCCTCCTGCCACGAGCACGTCCCTTCCTTGGCCCATCAGCCTCCTCCTCCTCCTCCTCCTTCTTGTCTGACTTTGGAGGTTTTGCTGCAGCCTTGGGGTGCCCTTTTGAGGTGCGTCTGGTGACCTTGGTGGACATCAGAGTTGGAGTTTAGCAGCAGCACTGTGCTTGGACTGCCAGATGATGAGAAACTCCAGGTAGGAGCTCCACTGTGAATTGCTCTGAGCAAGAGGCACAGGACAGGCTCTAGACCCAGCAGGAGCCACAACCACAAAGCTCTTTACCTTGGGGGTCAGAGCCTGGGGATCTGCCTTCAGCTGAGCGTGCTTCTTGTGAGGCTTCTGCCCTGTGGGAGAAGAGGAGCCCAGGTTAGGTGAGGTGAGGCAGAGCACCTGGAGGCTGCAGGACCTTCAGGGACGATGTCCTAGCAGATGGCTGAGCTGAGGGCTGAGGAATTGGCATCGGGCTGGATGAATGGGCCCCTCAAGAGAGGAGAGATTCCCTTCCCTGACCAAAGACTGCTCAGTTCAGGCTCCCAGCCTGGCCGGCAAGCAAGGGTTACAGTTGCTGGCCTAGAAAATCCCTCTGTGAGGCACAAAAGGTGCCCAGACAGGCAGCTGTGGTGGTGGGGAAGCCTTGGGCACAGCAGGCTTTATCCTTCACTGCCACCAGCCATCACAGGCCCCTCAGCACTCCAAGGAGAGCAGCTTTGCTCCTGCCTTTGCCCCAGAAAAGCAGGCTGCTCCCCAGGCTGCAGCCCTCCCAGAGCTAGGGTGGGTCACACAGGGACGAGAGCAGACACTCACCTTTGGGAGCCATGGGGCCAGGCTCTCCCTGCAAGGAAGGGGACAGAGTGTTGGCTGGGGCACAGTCACTCTGCAGGTAGTGGCAGCAGAGTCTGTGCCCCTTCTCCACCCCACAGCTGAGACAGCCACAGGGACATGGCCACGTTTCCCAGGAAGCCAGGGGGCATTGGGCTGGCTCTGCTTGCCCTGTGCCTCAAGGACTCTCCTGCCCACCCCTGCTCCTTCTGCACAGCTCCACCACGGGGCTCAGGAGGGAGGAGCAGGGCTGCCAGACCGCCAGTCCTTGGCCAATTGGCCACCACGCAGGAGGCCCTTGTCCCATGGTCACTGCAGTCTGGTGGACAGGGAGACCTCCAACAACACAATGCAATGCTGGGGGTTCTTAGGAAGCAGAAAAGGGGCTGGTGGCACCTGAGAGGAGCAGCTGGGGGCCACTGAGCCTCAGCGACCCCAGACTCCTACCTGGAACCACATGGTCCTGCCATTGCGGTCACGCAGGCAGCTCATGCCAGGCACCAAGTAACACTGCAGCCAGCTCTTGAAGGCTGCGTAGTTGTCTGAGTCATCTGGGTCGAAGAGGTTCTTCTCTGGGAAGGGAGAGAGGAGAAGCAGAGAGGAAGCAGTTACCCTGGCGTTAGGAATGGAAAGCTCAGGCCTCCCACCTCATCCTCAGCCCTCCCGGGCCTGTTGCAGCCTCGCCTCACCTGCTGCAACGACCTCCATGGGCACAGTGTGGCACAGCTCCAGGAGATCTGGGTTCTCCCGCTTCAGCTTCAGCTTCTTGCTGAGTGTCAGGGAAGAAGTCTGCAGCGGTGGAGAAGGGAAGTCGCCTGCCAGCCACCTCAGGCTCTCTCCTCCCAAAAATCTCCCTCCTGAGGCTCAGCTGCCACTTCTCCCTGCCACATGCCAGCCCTGAGATCACTCCTTTGCAGACTTCCACTGATACATTGGCACATTCCCCACAGCCAGAAAGGCATGAAAGGCTGTGAGCGTGTGGCACCACCAACACTTCATAAAAGCAGCTCTCAACCTCATGTTTTCTTTTCAGCCCCCTTTAAAAAAGCCACTTCCTCGCCCTTGAGGCTGCGAGCTGGGCCCTGGGCTCTACCGCAGCCTTCCCCAGAGACGTCCAGCTCACAAGGTCTTTGTTTCTGTCACTCTCCTTCCTCTTCACCTGCCCCAAACACAGCAGGAGACTTCCTGACAGCAGCAGCTGGGTGCAGCCAGCACGCAGGCCTGTGCCCAGGGCGCTGTCACAGCTCATCGCTGCACGCCTGAGGTCAGAGAGCTGCGGCGCCCCCTTTGCCGCTCCGCTGGCAGGGCAGATGTGTCCAGACAGGGATGCTCATGGCAAAGGGCAGCAAAATGCTTGAGGAGGAGAAGCCCACGCAGCAAGCATTGTGGTTGTGAAAGGAAAATGCCTGCCCTGGGGTTAGGAAAGGCTCAGAGCAGTGAACAGCTGCTGGCAGCAGTGTGAAGAGGGAGGGTGTGAGCTCTGCAAAGGCTTGTTGGGGATGTTCTGCCTGATCAGAGCGAGGAACCAAACAAACTGCACAGGCCCTGAGCACTGGGCTGGAAGAATGCCCAAAATAGCAGCCCTGAACCAGAGCTTCACGCCCAGCTAAGCCTCAAGCAGAGCCAGAGCTGGGCAGCTGGCTGAAGGCTAGAAGCCAGCTGGCTCAGGGATGCTTCTCCACTCAGTCCAGCTCCCTGGGCAGAAGGCAAGAACTTCCAGGGAGCTTCTGAGCTGTCCCAGACAAATGCCTGCCCTGCCACATGCCTGGAAACCTGCCCCTTTCCCAGCCTGCCAAAGCATCAGCTGTTCCCCACCTTCTTCCTCCTCTCCTGCTCCTGCTCCTTCAGGGCCTCCAGCACAGTCCGAGCCTTTTCAAAGGGAGGGATCTTCAACCTGAGAGAGTCCATCCAGTCCATTACACACGAGCCTGCACTATCAGTTCTGGTTCTTGCCCCTATCTGTGAGCTGTCAGACTCTGGGGACCAAACCTCCATGGCAGGTCAGCAGGTGCTCAACTCCCACCTTTACCTGTACAAGATCTCAGCACGGAGGTAATTCCCAATTCCATTGAAGAACTTCTGGTTTAAGAGGGCTTCGCAGATGGGCTTGTCAAAAGCCTTGTCCTCCAGGTTCCTCAGCACGTTCTCCCTGCAGCAGCACGGGGGGCGCTGAGGGAAATTCTACTGCCGCGCTGCAAAAGCAGCCGGAGCGGAGCCCGGGGGTCCTCCCCTGGGGCCGAGCCGCGGCGGGCGGGGTGGGAGGACGCTCACCTGAAGGCCTGGTACTCGGTGAGCACGCAGGGCCCGCGGTCCGGCTGCCAGGCGTCACCCAGCCGCCACGACCCGAAGCGGCGGACATCGACGAAGCAGAGAGCGCGGGGTGGGCTCTCGCCGGTGAGGAAGCGGAGGTGGGCATGGCGGGGAAGCTCGGCGGCGGGGCACAACCGGAACGATCCCGACATGCCGAAGCGGAAGACGAGGTGCAGCGACTCGCCGGGGGCCACTGGGGTCAGCGTCAGCCGCAGCTCCTTGCCCCGGGAAGTGGCGGTGATGCGGTAGGCCTCGCTGGAGAAGGGCACCTCCGGGCCCCTGCCCACCGCCGAGCGCTCTATACCGCCCGAGAACACCAGCCCGCCGCACGCCTCGTTGATGTACCGCCCGGCCAGGTGCAGCTCCGGGCACTCGGGCATCGCTCTGACCGCAGCGGGAGCGCGACCGGCAGCGGCACAGGCAGGAGACGGGACGGGACGGGACGGGACGGGACCGGACAGCCCAGCCCAGCCCAGCCCGGATGGGCTCGGCTCGGCCCACCGCCTCCCGCCCCCCATTGGCTGCGAGGCGCACGCCGGGAGCTGTAGTCCATCCGCGTTGCCGCGGCGACGGCCCCGCCACGGCCTGCAAAGCCCTGCCGAGCCCGGCGCGTCGGCGCTGCGGGGAGAAACGAGCGGGACACGGCTCTGATCGCTCAGCGTTGCCTTTATTAGAGCTTTCCCCCGTGGGACCTCTTCGCCACGGGTGGGGAGAGCTGCCCCCGCCTTCCCACCGATGCCTGCTTCTAGCCCGCAGTCCAGCGTCGGTGCCTCCCACCGTCGCCCTGTCTCCTCAGAGGAGGGTGTTCATCAGGGTCTGGGCCTGTTTCAGCTCTGAGGAGAGAGGGATGAGACGGTGAGGCAGCTGCGGCTGCTGCTGCACCGCCCAGGGTCAGGGTCTCTCCTCTAGCCTCACCTGCCAGCAGCACACGGAACTTGTCGGCCGAGAGGGTCATGGGGACGGCTGCCGTCCCCCCGCGCTCCCCATCCTGCACGTTGAAGGTCAGGTGCACAAGGGGCTCGTTGACGTCCTGCAGCTCACTGGAGCTGAGGGTGTAATCCACCCGCCAGCACACCGAGCCCAGCCGGCTCACTGCGGTGGGCAGACGGGCAGTGTCAGCACCCCGGCACACCGTGGAGGGATGACCAGCTCCAACTGCCCAACCTCCCCATGCCGCCGCACTCACATCTTAGGCTGCAAGCCTTCAGCCTGTCCTGGAGGGAGCTCTGCTTCTCCTCGTAGGACCGGCATAACCCACTGGCGTGCTCTGCCCAGGACGAGACACAAGAAACCCATCTGCTTACACCGGCCCTGCCCCAGCTAAACCCTGGTGAAACCCCGGGGAGTGTGGAGAGAGGAGGTGGTAGAGGACACCATGGCTGCCATGCTGTGCTGGATCTGGGCATGAAGGCAGCAGCACCCGGGGCTGCCAGCTCAGCCCTGGCACACCCCAGCAGGTCTGGCCTGCAGCAACACCCTGACGGTCTCCCCCACCTTTGGGCAGCCCCAGCTGCTGCAGCTCGCTCGACAGGGACTCGCTGTCCACATTGTGTTTGGCTGCACTGGAGAGGATGAAGCTGAGGACAGCGATGGTTGCCTTCACGTCCCCCGACTCTGTGGGTGGGATAGAAGTTCTGCTGGCTCCTGCCAAATGGCTGCCCACTCCCTGACCTCAGAGGGGTCTGGAGCAGCGGCACTCACCTAACTTGGCATCCGAGGTCAGCTTCAGGATCTTCTCATACTGCGGGAGGGCAGAGTGGGGCCATCACAGCCAAACGGCCCCGTGAGGCACTCACTACGGACAGCGCCGCTAATTATCCCTTTCTTAGTACTAACAATGTTTAGCATCCTAACTGTGCAGCTATGGCCTCATAACGCCCAGCCCCATCCTGCCGACCCCGAGGGTCTCACTCACCTCGATGGCCTCCCCCAGCAGGTCCCGCAGCACCTGGGCGCAGATCAGCTTCAGCTTCACCGAGGACTGCACGGGGAGAGGGAGGGTGAGCACCGCGCCCGGGGCGGGCAGGGGGCCGGGCAGGGGCACGGAGGCGGCGCGGGCACTTAACGATTTTGGCCAGGGTGCTGATCTCGGCTAAGAGCCAGTCGGGACAGTCCAGGTCCCCGCAGAAGCGGAACCGCTGCGGGAAGAAGGCGAGGTCAGAGCCCGCAGCGCACTCGCCGCGCCCCACCCCGCTGCCGCCACTCCGCGCCCCACCATGTCGCCGCCGTTCCCCGCGCCCCGGAGACGCCGCGGAACGGCCTCCCCTTCCCCGGGCGAGCGGGAGGGGCTCGGGTCGGCCGGAAGGAAGGAAGTGGCCGGCAGCGGGAAGGGGCCGGGCCAGGGCTGGGAGCGGGAAGGAGCCGGATGAAGAGCGGCGGCAGCTGCGGGGCTGGGGCCGGCGAGGAGGCGGGATCGGCCACCACGAGCACGGGTAAGGGGGAACCGGGGGCTAAGAGGGAATACCGGCTGCAAGAGAGCCGGATGGGTGGAGGAATGGCGGCTATGGACTCCGCGGGGGCTCCCTGACGCGATTCCCACCTTCCAGGGGCGGCTGCGGGGTGCGGGCTGGGCCCAGTCTGGGAGCTGCGGGTTTGAGCACCGTACTGAGGCCGTGTTCTGCTCGTATTTACCCGACGGGGCAGGCCCTGGCTCAGACCGAGCTCTAAACTTGTGCTGCACTGCCCCTGGCCCGGCCCTGATCTGCGTGATCCCCAATCGTACAGGGTTTATTTCAGCCCCAGCCATGCAGTTTCACTCCACCCCAGGATCTAAGCTTCAGCACACTCCTCCAATGTTTATTCCAAATCCAGACCCACCAGCTGTGCTGTACGCATATCTCTATAGACTGTACTTCTTAGCTCCATTAACTCTATAGAAGCTATCCTCAGCACTACCTCCAGCCCTTTTGTTGGTGGTTGAGCTCAAGCTCTTAGTGATTTCAGCTCCATTTCTCCATGATTTCAGCTCTAAACCCTACACTTCATCTCTAACTCTACAG
>WAAF01001065.1:0-35929 GCA_013400475.1 Tricholaema leucomelas
ATGGATGGAGGGGTGGATGGATGGAGGGATGAAGGGATGGAGGGAGGGGTGGATGATGGAAAGAGGGGGATAAAAGCTAAGGACAAGGGAGACCTTCTGGCTCTCTACAAGTCCCCAGAAGGTTGGTGCCAGGTGGGGATTGGTCTCTCCTTCCAGTGAACAAGGGACAGGATGAGAGGAAATGGCCTCAGGCTGCACCAGGGCAGGTGCAGGTTGTCCACGAGGAGCAGTTTCTGCCCCTTGAGGCTTGTCCAGGCCTGGCCCAGGCTGCCCAGGGCAGTGCTGGAATCCCCATCCCTGGAGGGGTGTCAAGGCCAGGGGGAGGTGGTGCTGAGGGTCATGGCTTGGTGGTGTCCTGGCAGGGCTGGGCTGAGGCTTGGACTCCATAATCTGTGAGGTCTTTTCCTGCCAGAACAATTCCATGGTTCCATGATTTGGGGAAAGAGCTGAGCCCAGGAACATTTCAAGTTTGCTTTCTCTGGAAGATGCTTCCAGCACCTTGGTCACTTGGGATGGAGGCAAAGGGGCTCAGATGGTCCCCGTGGCTGTGGGGGAAGCAGTCCCTGAGGGCCAGGACTCTGCCCAGGCTCAGGCCCTTGGTTCTGGAGAGCAATCTCTGCTCCTGGCTTTCTCTGGGGCTTTTGTGCCTGCAGAGCTCTGGAGGGCTCCCAGCAGCCAAATCCAGCCCAGGTCCCCATCAGTGCAAGCCAAACCAACCCCAGCAGTGCCAGGAGGGACACCAAACAGGCCCAGGGAGCTGAGTGGCCACCAGTGGGAATAGCAGCTGTGGGCAGTGGCATCCCCCAACCACCCTTCAGGTAGGCTACAGCTACCTGCAGGGGGGCTTTGGCCAGCTGGGGTTGGGCTCTGCTGCCAGGCAGCCAGGGACAGAAGAAGGGGACACAGCCTCAAGCTGTGCCAGGCCAGGCTCAGGCTGGGTGTTAGGAGGAAGTTGTGCCCAGGGAGAGTGATTGGCACTGGAATGGGCTGCCCAGGGAGGTGGTGGAGTGCCCATCCCTGGAGGTGTTGGAGCCAAGCCTGGCTGGGCACTGAGTGCCATGGTCTGGGTGGTTGGGGAGGGCTGGGGGAGAGATTGGGCTGGAGGAGCTCTGCCAACCTGCCTGGTTCTGTGACCCTGAGGTTCAGCCTGTGCCGTGGGGGCTGGCAGGCTGGTGGGAAGGGTCTCCGTGGGTCTGCAGAGGGCACCATCCCTGTCTCCTGGGTTTCCTCCCACCTTCTGCCATCGGTGCCTCATCTCCGGGCCCCCCCCGGTGCCCTGTGCCCTGTCCCCACCGTGACCTCCCCTGCCCGACCCAGATGCTGAAAGGTTTCCTCCTGGCTCGGCCAAGGCTGATAAGGAGAAGCAGAAACAGCTTTGACCTTTCAACTGCAAATCTCCCCTGGAGGAGCTGCAAGCTGCTCCCTGTCTCAAAGGTCCCTTGACGGGAAACAAAGCCCCTGTGGCGTTGAACCTTTCACAGCCACTTCACCACCTCCCCCCTCCCAAAAAGGCACCCGAGAAAGGCTCAGCTGAAGGGCACTGAAGTGCTCTGAGCCCTGCTGAGGACCCAGGCCAGCAAAGCCAACTCTGCTGGAGAGCTCTCTGGTGCTGCTCGGCTGCTTGCAGCCTTGCTGAGCTGCTCCCTCCTCCCTTTGGGGCTGCTGTGGGGACCCACCCAAGGGGAACAAAGGCTTGGGGGGCACACGGAGCCCCCTTCTCTCTTCTCTGAGAGACCATGGCTGGCTCCTTCCAGCCCCTTGCATTCTGTGACTGTGCTGAGACCTTCCCCTCTGCCAGCCCCAGGAGGAGCAGGGCAGGTGGATGGAGCAGCAGTGCCAAGTGGAGATCTGCACAAGGGCTCTTTGGGAGAGGACAATCTAAGCCCTGGGGCTCCAGAGGCTCCACCAAGCAAATCCCCATCCCTGCTTTTCCTCCCCATGCCAAAGCCTGGTGGCCCAGCCTGGTGCTGTGCTCCTTGCCGGCTGATGTCCCAGGGAGGTGCTGGAGCTCCTGCGCTGCTCTGAGCAGGTGAAGGACACAAACACAACAGCAGGAGGGCTGGGCAGGGGGAGGGGGAGGGGGCTCAGCTCCGAGGGCACTGGGCCAAGCTCCAGTGCCTCATTGGGTGCTTGGACCCCAGGAGTTAGACTGAGGGTCTAGGGACCACTTGCCCCTCACTGCAGCCTGTCTGTGGGCTGTGATCTGTTGTGAGTGGGCTCCTGGGGTGCAGGGAGAGTAGTGTAGGGGCATGAGAGGGCATAGGAGCATGGAGGGGTGAAGGGGCACAGGGCCACGGTGTCTGTGTGGGGCTGTGTGGCTGTGGAGGTGAGGTTTGTGTGGCTGTGAGGCTGTTAGTGGGGTGGGGGCTGCGTGGGATGCCACTGACAGGGATAAATGCCCCCCAAACCCATCCCTGCTTCAGCCAGAGCAGCTCCCTGGGGCTGGCCCTGGCGGTGCAGGGCCTGGAGCATCCTGCAGGATCAAGCCCTGCACACAGCAGCAGGCTCTGCTCCTCACCCCAGGCTTCTCCTGCTGCTGCTTAACCCCATTAGTGGGCTCCGAGCTGGTTCAAAGCCTCGGGAGCAGCAGGGGGGGAGGCTCAGAGCAATCAGTGGAGGCGACCTCTGCCAAACTGGAGTAAAAGATGGCTTCCTCCTGCTGCCCAAAGGGCCTGCCCGGCTCAGATCTCTGCCCAGAGGAGCTGGGAAGGAAGGGGAAGTCAGGAGCAGGCCTTTCTGCAGGCAGCTGAAAGGAGGAAGAGGCTGCTCCATCCCAGAGCAGGGCACAGGGGCTCAGCTGCTGCCGCCGTGGTCCAGCAGCCAGGGGAGGAAGCTCCTGGAGGGGTCACTCAGAGAGGCATCAATGGGTCACGACCACCCCAGGGACACTTCAGACTTGGGGCAGAGTGGCTGGAAAGTGACAGGGGCTCAGCAGCTGCTGCCATGGTCCAGCAGCCAGGAGAGGAAGCTCCTGGAGGGGTCACCAGGGCTCCAGAGCTGCCCCAGCACTGCAGGGGGGGGCACAGCAGAGGGGCAGAATCCCCTCCCTGCCCCTGCTGCCCACACTGCTGAGGATCAGCCCAGGGCAGGCTGGGGCTGGGCTGGCAGTGCTCAGTGCCAGCTCCTGCCCGGCTTTGCACCCCCAGCACCCCCAAGTCCTTCTCCTCAGGGCTGCCCTCCATGCCAGCAGCCTTTTGTTCTTCTTGCTGGGACCTGATGTGCTGCAGCAAAGCCAGCAGCCCCCTTCCCACGGGGAGCCCCCATCCCACGGGAGGAGGAGCAGCTGGCTGTGGGATGCTGCTTTTGTCCGAGGCACTGCAGGAATGTGCTGAGGGCACCTGGAGGCAGAGCTCCTGTTTGTTGTTTCAGTAAATAGGGAGCAGAAGGATCCAGCTTGGGGAAGGTCTCCTGCGAGGAGCTGGACTGGAAGGAGGGGCTCAGCCCCATCCTGAGCTGCTGTCAATCACTGTCAGCAGCTATCCCAGCAGGGCTGATTGGCAGCAAGTGAAGAGGCTCCTGCTCGATAGCTGCTGCCTGCTCATTTCCTCTTGGGTCAGGGTAGAGGCTGAGGCTAAACCTCAGCTCCAGAGGGGACAGGACAAGGGGCAAGAAACGTTGGGTTTGTCTTCTTGGAGGCTCCCTGAGAGCAGCTTAGCTTCCTTTTCTTGTAGCCTGTAGAAGAGGAGGGTGGTGATGATGATGATGATGATGCTGATGCTGATGCGGATGCTGATGATGCTCCCTCCCTGGAGGTGTTCAAGGCCAGGTTGGATGAGGTCTTGAGTGACCTGTTCCAGTGGGAGGTGTCCCTGCCTAGGGCAGGGGGGGTGGAACTGGCTGAGCTTTGAGCTCCCTTCCAACCTAAACCATTCTGGGATTCTGTGATGCTGGTTCTGTGCTGATGATTTGTGCTGATGATTTGATGATGATGATGATGGTGGTGATGATGATGATTCACAGGTTCACAGAATGGGTTGGGTTGGAAGGGACCTGAGAGCTCATCCAGCTCCAACCCCTGCCATGGGCCGGGTTACCTCCACCAGCCCCGGTTGCTCAAGGCCTCACCCAGCCGGGCCTTGAACACCCCCAGGGAGGAGGCAGCCACAGCCACAGCCGGAGGTGTTCAGAAGTGGCAGAGGGGGGGTGCTGAGGGCCATGGCGGAGCACCAGCCTAGGCAGAGTCAGGGAATGGCTGGACTGGAGGGTCTGGAAGGGAGGAGGCAGCCACAGCCACAGCCACAGCTGGAGGTGTTCAGAAGTGGCAGAGGTGTGGTGCTGAGGGCCATGGCTGAGCACCAGCCTAGGCAGAGTCAGGGAATGGTTGGACTGGAGGGTCTGGAAGGGAGGAGGCAGCCACAGCCTCCCTGGGCAACCTGTGCCAGTTTGCCCAACCTCCCCACCCTCACTGCCAGGAGTTGCTTTCCCATTTCCACTCCAAACCTCCCTTCTCCCCAGCACCTCCATGCCCATGGGGACACCTCCCCAGGTGCCACATCTGCTCAGGCTCTGAACACCTCAAGGGTGGAGTCTCCACCACCTGCCTGGGCAGCCTGTTCCGATGCCTCCAAACCATCCTTCAGCTTAGGAGAGCTTTGGGCTCTGTGCCTGTGCCAGCAGCCATCAGGACAACCAAAGCCTTTGGTTTGAAGGGTTCAGCTCCCAGACCTCAGCCTGGCTCCCAGGGCCTCACATCACCCCCAATTTCCTGCAGGGGCAGGTGATAAGAGGCTGATCCTCAGCCCTGGAAACCTGATGCCTCCGTGTCAGGGAGTGGAGGTCCTGGGGGACGGTGGGAACGCAGCTGAGACTGAGCAGATCCTGCTGCTTCCTCTCCCGCCGAAGGACAGATCCCACTGGAGCCTGGGTGAGGTCTGAGTGCCACTCTCTGACGCTGTGCCTGCACTGCACCGCCCTGGGCTTGCTCCCTGCTGCTGCTCTCTGCTGGCTGCCAGCTGCCGGGCACACCTGTGCCCACTGAAGCACCCACCTGGGAGCTGCTGGTGAGTTAATGCCACTCCAACCCCCCCTCCCCCCTTTGCGAGGCTTTGTGGTGGTCACTGGAGCCAAAGGGACGCCTGGATCCCACCTGCCCCCTGCTAAGGTTTGAGTCAGCAGAGCAAAGTTTGGGCTGGTTTCCAGCCCCTCTTCACCTCCCTCATTTGGGGTCATGCCCACACTGATCGGCAGCGGCTGGAGATGAGCCAGGGGGTGCCCAGCTGGCCAAGAAGGGCACCAGCAGCCTGGCCTGGAGCAGCACTGGTGTGGGCAGCAGGAGCAGGGCAGGGATTGTGCCCCTGGGCTGGGCACTGAGGAGGGCACAGTTTGAGTCCTGGGCTCAGTTTTGTGCCACTCACTCCAAGAAGGGCATTGAGGGGCTGGAGTGTGCCCAGAGAAGGGCAACAAAGGTGGGGAAGGGTCTGGGGAGCAGGGCTGGGGAGGAGCAGCTGAGGGAGCTGGGGGGGTTCAGCCTGGAGGAGGCTGAGAGGAGACCTCACTGCTCTCTGCAGCTCCCTGAGAGGAGGCTGCAGCCAGCTGGGGGCTGATCTCCCAAGGAGCAAGGGACAGGATGAGAGGAAGTGGCCTCAGGCTGCCCCAGGGCAGGTTCAGGTTGGCCACGAGGAACAATTTCTTGCCCTTGAGGCTTGCCCAGGCCTGGCCCAGGCTGCCCAGGGCAGTGCTGGAGTCCTCACCCCTGCAGGGCTCTCAGAAGGCTGTGGCAGTGGCAGCTGGGGGCAGGTTTGGTGGCCCTGGTGGGGCTGGGCTGGGTGATCTCAGAGGGCTTTGCCAGCCCAAGCAGCTCTGTGCTGCTGTGGCCCTGTCCCCAAGGCAAGGTGGCAGCCAGGGCTGGGGTTTTAATGCCAGGGCTGGGACCCAGCTGGGAGTCTGAGCTCTTGTCTGGGCTTTGTCGGGAAGAGATCTGGACACTGGATCTGGTCCCAGACCCACGGCAGGAGGTATCCCGGCCAAGATCTTCAGTTTTCCAACCCAAGTACAGACTCATCCAGAAGAGGAACAGGCCAGCGCCAGTGCCCCTCAGCTTGGCTGTGCCGGGATCCAGCCTGGGATCCCTTTGGAGCGGCACTGGGCTGGGAGGGCTCCAGGCATCGCTGCTGGCGCTGCCCGGAAGGGATGGGAGAGGCTCGGGGGAGGCTCTCCCGAGGTTCCCAGAGCCTGACGGAGATGCTCCACTGCCATCTAGTGACAAAGGGACCCGGCGACACCCGGCGACAGCGGGCACGGGGGGGTCCTGCCCGCGCCGCGCTCCTCGGGGGGTGCAGCCCCCGTGGGGGTCTGGGAGGGGACTCGAACCTGCTGCCCTCTGGAAGGAGCTTTCCCCATCGTGGCTGCCTTCTGCCCTACAAGGGTGGAATGTTTGACCCCTGCCCTCCCGCGTGCCACCCTCCGTGGGCACCTGCCTGGCATCACTGGGAGGGGATTGGCTCCTCCAGCCCTTGGCTGTGCCGACAGAGTGCTTGGGGCTCCGAGCGTCTGCAGCTCCCGGAACGAGCGAGGCACAGACTTTAAGGTCATCGAGTTCCACCCTTAGCCCAGCACTGCCAGGGCACCACCAAACCATCTCCCTTGGCACCACCAAACCATCTCCCTTGGCACCACATGGCTTTGAGGCCCCCTCCAGGGAGGAGGACTCCACCACTGCCCTGGGCAGCCCGGACCAGGCATCTGTGCTGGTGGTGAGGGCAGATTCAGCCCAGCCCCAGGGGTTTGGGACCTTTTTTTGGGGGGTGGGGACCCCCCCAGAGGAGGGCAGTCTGTAGCTCTCTGAGCCGATGGGGTCGCGGGTGCTGTGCTGTGCCAGCCAATGGGCAGCTGCCTCTTGGCATAGGTAATGAGGGGCTAAAGAACTGCTGCGCTTCCCCCCCCACACCTCCAGCCCTCAAATGGGGGCTAAAAAGGGCTGGGAGGGATGGGGAAGGTGTCACAGAGACTCCTTCTTGTTCTTTGTGCTGTGGTAGGGCTGAGACAAAGACCTCCTGAGCAACAGCCCCAAAATGCCACCCAGGGCATGGCAGGGGCACGGTGCTGGTCCCTTAATGGGACTGGTGCTGGCCCAGCAACAGAGGTTCCCTGCTGAGAAGGGCAAGGGAAGCCCAAATTTCATAGTATCATGGAATTCCATGCTGGAAGGGACCTGGAGGATCATCTGGTCCAACCTTTATGTGCCTGCTTCTGCCAGCTGGCATCAGGTTGGCACAGGTGACTTAGGGCTGCAGGGAAAGCCACTCCACAGGCATGGGGAGCCCCAGGTGAGGGGGTTTAGAGGTAGGGATAGGCAGGAGGGCAGAGAGGAGAAGAAGGAGGGAGGTGCTGGGAGGTGCAGATGGTGCAGAAGGAGCTGCTGGGGGAGTGGGGAGGGAGATAATTATAGCCTGGAGCAGAGCTTGGCAGTGCCAGGTGCATGCCCTCGGCTCCAGCTCTTGAATGGAGGCATCTCTACGAAGCTGCCGGGGGCTGGGGCGTCTGCCCGGCTGTGGGAAGCATCTGTGGTTGTTCCCAGAGGCTTTCCCCTCTCCTGCTCCAGCCTGGCTCTGCTGGAGCCACTTGCCAGAGGTCCCTGGTCCCAGGAGGTGGTTGGTGACGGAGCCCTGGCAGGTCCCATCCTTGGCACCGATGCTGCTTTCCCCAGCTCCTTCGTTTTCCCCCTCGTTGCAGCAGGGCTGCCCCAGGGCTGAGTCTCATCCTGCCCCATCCCTGAGCGTCTCCTGGTGCTGGGCACCTGCTCCCCCATCCCTGGCAGCTCTCACAGCCGAGCTGAGCTGAGCCCAAGCAATTAAAAGCAGCAGCAGCAGCAGATGGTCCCTGCAGTCTGTCCCCCTGCCGCCGCCTCCTCTCCCTTCCCTTTCCTCAGCCTCTCTCCTGACTCCTCTCCTTGTTTTTGTCAACTCATCTCTCATCCAGCACTTCCCAACCCTTCCCCTGCCCTCCCAGCTCCTCTTTCCACCCCAAAAGGAGGTGCAAACACCAAAGCCTCATCTGCTGGGCTCTGGTGTTTAGGTGAGGAGACAGCTTCACGTGTGGGGAAACTGAGGCACGGTGGGGGCTGGCACCTGCTGGTTCCATTTGGCCTTCCCCATGCCCAGAGATGCTGCCACATGGGTTGTGCCCTTGAGGTCCAGCTTTGAGCATCTCCTGGAAGGGGCTGTGAATGCAGTGAGGGCTGGGGAGGGGCAGCTGAGGGTGTTCAGGCTGGAGATGATGAGGCTGAGAGGAGACTTCGTTGCTCTCCACAGCTCCCTGAGAGGAGGCTGCAGCCAGCTGGGGCTGGGCCCTGCTCGCAGGTTCCAAGTGATGGGATGAGAGGAAATGGCCTCAGGCTGCCCCAGGGGAGCTTCAGGTTCGATATTAGGAAGAAATTCTTCATCAGAAGGCTCCATCAGGCACTGGAATAGGCTGTGCTGGAGCCACCATCCCTGCATCCTAGAATCCCAGAGTGGCTTGGGCTGGAAGGGGTCTCAAAGCTCATCCAGTTCCAATCCCCCTCCCTGGGCAGGGACATCCTCTGCTAGATTCAGGTTGCTCAAGGCCTCACCCAGCCTGGCCTTGAACACCTCCAAAGGGGTTTGGATGAGCTCTGAGAGGTGCTAGGTTGTGGTTGGACTCGAAGACCTTGGGGGTCTCTTCCAGCCAGGCCACTCCCTGATGCTGAGTAACAGAGAGAAGGAGGTTAAAGTATCCATGGAATCAGCCTGCTTTATCCAGGCCCCTTCTGCACCCCCCCAGCCCTCCCTTTGATTCACAGACCCCTCCCCAGCCCCTGGCCTGTGCTCAGCCCCTCCATGGCTTCAATTTATCTCCCATCCAGGAGCTCAGACCCCTCCCCAGCCCTCCCCCAAAGCAGGACCCAGGGATTCAACTCTGAGCTGGGGCAGCTGAAAAGGAAGCCTCAAGACCTTTCCTCTGCCACGCTGGAGGGAGGGAGCTGTGCCTCGGGAAGCCACCAGCTCTGCAATCCCTGCTCTCAGACATGCACACCCCCTGTGTGTCCCCCTCCCTGGGGACCCTTCCTGGTGGCATTCCTTGGCGGTGCCGCTCCGAGCGGGGGTGGCTGTGTCGTGGAGCTGGGGTCGAGCTTCATCCCGGCCTCAGGCAGCCACATTGTGTGTCTGGGGGGGGTTGGAGTTCTCTATTTGTTCCTCTTCACCTCCTCCAGGGTCTCTTCGGTGGTGCCACTTTTGTTTGGTGTCCAAAGCTCCTCTCGGGTGGCAGCAGTTGTAGCCTGACCCACACAATGGAGCTCGCTGCTGTCTTGGCTGCAGCTCTGGGTGCTGACAGCCCTGGCGGGGGGGTGGGATGCTAGGAGGGGGTGTGGATGGGATTGGGAAGGGACAGGAGGTTGCTGTCTGGATGGTTTCCCATGTAAAGGCTGAGCTGGGTGGAGGTTTTCACTGGGAGATGCTGCAGGAGGCCCCTGAAGGGCTGGTTTTGAGGTGCTGGGGTAGGCATGTCCCTGGAGGGGGGGTCCCAGCTGGGCTGTGGCTGAGCTCTGAGCACTGTTGGACAGGGAAAGTTTGCTGAGTAAACCCTTCCCTGAGTCCATCAAGTGGGGCCTGGTCTCAGGCACGTTGGACCCACATGGCTCAGCCCAGGAGCTGCTGCCCAGGCAGAAATGCTCCTCAAAGCCTCCCCAGGCCAAATTCCTCCTCCTGGCCCTGCTGCAGCTGGGCTGGATCTGTGCTGCTGGATGGGAGAGGAGAAGAATCAGCCCCAGGGATCTAAGGATGGTTGAGATGCCTTTGTTGGTGCCAGCTGCAGTGGGGCAGCCTGAGTCTTCCTGAAGGGAGAGGGCTCCAAAGGGGCTGAGCAGCAGCCCCATGGGCTGGGTGGATGAGAGCTCAGCAGGGAAGATGAGGGCTGGCATCCAGGCTGGCATCCAGGCTCTCCTCTCCAGCAGCGTTTCCCATACCTTGAGGCTTGCTCTGTCCTTAAAGCACAATGAGTGTGTGGGGAGCTTGGGGGGGTTGGGGACATGAGGGAGGGGAGGGTGGCTCATCCCACCCAGCTTTGTCTCCCCCTGGCTGATGGTTTCCAGCTGAACTTGCTGGGATGGGATATTGTTATCAGCTGCTTCAGTCCTTCAGGTGACCTCTCCCAGCGCCAAGACCTCCTGCACTCTCCTCCTCCTCCTCCACCACCCTGGCTCTGGTGGGGGCTGAGGCATCCTACCAGCAGGTGAGCTGCAGGGGAGTCCGTGGAAATTCCTGGGTGGGTTATGGCCACAGCATCCACAGAGGGAAAACTCAGCAGTGCCAAGGGTAAGGGAACAGAACCCAGAGGTTTTGGGGTGCTCAGGAGACATCGAGGGGTGGGTTTGTGCTGTGCATGGGGCAGTGGAGACCCCCAGAGCATGTCCCTGGGCAGCCTGACTCAGGGACCCTTGAGGGAGGACATAGAGGCAGAGAGAAATTCCTGGCGGGAGGGGGAAGCCAGGCCACAGATCTTTGCCTCCTGCTGCTCTCCAGCACTCATGGGGCAGCCTGAGAAGCTTGGTGGGAGGTGAAGTGAGGCTCAGGTGAAGTTCTCCAGGGATAGGAGGCAGAGGAGTGAAAGGCTCAGGATGAGTTTGCGCTGCAGACCCCTCCCCAGCTGCTGGAACCTTCCCAGTGCCAGAACTGCTCTGCCTGTGCCTGTGTCCTGCTCCTCAGGTGTGGCCCCATCCTGCTGCTGGAGGTGCTCAGGCTTGGGAGGTGAGGGGTTGGGAGCTCCTGCTCTGGGGCAGGACACAGCAGTTCGTCTGGGGCTGGGATTCGTCCAAGAGCGCAGCTGGGCTGGAGGGGCTGGGCTGGGCTCCGGCTCCCAGTTTGATCCAGACTCAGCCTTGATCTGGTGTCCGGATTGGGGCGGGGGCGGCTGGGGCACGGGAAGGACTTTTCACTCGCACTGAGCTCCCGGAGGAGGGCAGGAGCAGGCTGCCCCCTGCCCGGATCCATCTCCAGATGCCTTCCTCCCCGCAGCCACCTGGCCGCTGGACCACTGCTGCCCCTCTCTGCCTGCTGGCTGAAGTGGGCCCCTCCCAGCCCGTGGAGGAGCATTCCCACCTTTCCCTCGGTCCTCCAAAGGCGATCACTCAACATCAGCTCCCTCAGCTCCATCTCCCTCCATCTGCTGGGGGCTGACCCAGCTTGGGAGGGGAAGAGGGGGAGAGGGAGGCGGCACCCCGGGGGCTGCGGTGGGGAGCTTGGGGAGCTCCGGCGCTGGGTGGGGGGAAGCTGAAGGGACAATTTGGGGCCCGTTTTGCCTGGAAACGTAGAGCAAGCAGCATCCTGGGCAGGAAGGTTTGACGTCAAAGGCAGCTTAAAATACACCCAGGGCAGAATCACATGGCAGCTGCCGAAACGGGAGCCGCCGGGCTCCGGGCACCGAGTCCCGTGGGAGCTCCCAGGATCCGGTGGGAAGCAGCCCCCCAGCTGCAACCCGGCAGCTTTGCTTTCCCCTCTCCTTCATTCCAACCCTTCCTGCCTCTTTGCCGTGACCCTGCAGCTGCTCTGCCAGGCTGGGGACAGCGAGAAGGGCTGAGCTGGTGGCCGCAGGTGGCCACCCGGTGCCCATCTGCTCGCTGCCAGCCTGGCTGCCTGGCCCCGGGGTGGCTGCTGGGTGACTTCTGTTGGAAGCAGCTACTGGTGGGGAGAGGCTGGATGAGGTTTGGCTCTTCCTCATTAAGCTGGGGAGAGAACAATGCCCGGTGCCAAGTTGCCAGGAGGATGCTGAGCAGCTTGGAGGGGTTGGCTCCAGAGCCCAGGACATGACTTATCTCCCCAGGGAACGCTGGTTGGGGGTAAAACCCTCTGCTTTTGGCACTTCGAGCCACTGCTGAGCCTTGGCCACCGCCAGAGCGTTGGTTTGGGCAGACAAAGCCCGAGCAAAGTCCCTCCCCTTGGGCTGCGCCCTCCCGGCGGGACTCGGGACGGGGACGCAGGTCCCCTCTCAAGGATGCTGCCCCGAAGGCGAGCTGAGAGCTCTCTTTATTCCTCCGGGAGGAAGCGGCGCAGCCGGCAGCAGCTGTGTGAGGAGATCTGAGACCGAGCAGCCCTTTGAAGGGCTTTTTGCTTCCACATCCAAGGACAAAATGTCCAAGGACCCAGCAGCAGCCCAGAGCGGGCCAGGAGCTGTCCCAGATCCCTGACCTGGGGCTCTGTGCCGGGCAGGGAGGGCTGAATCCAGCGGTGAGGATGGGATTTTGGGGGTCCATCCCAAAGCAACATGGAGGTAGCTCAGTTTTGGGGTCCATCCATCCCAAAAAGACATGGAGTTAGCCCAGTCTGGGGCTCAGCCATCCCCAAGAGACGTGGAGGTGGCTCAGTTTTGAGTGTTTATCCCAAAGGGAGATGGATCTGCCCAGCTTTGGGTATTCATCCCAAAGGGAGATGGAGGTGGCTGAGGCAGGCAGCACAGGCAGCAGGGGACAAGATCAGACACCTGGGAGGGGACAAACCCAAACTGCAGGCCAAAAAAAACCCTTCTGGAAACCATTCAAAGCCCCTTTTAGAAGGGGCCACCAGGCCACCAAACCCACCTGGACACGGAGCCCGCTCCAGCAGGGCAGGGTGGTGCCAGGGCAGGGTGGTGCCAGCCCAGCCCCAGCCCTCCGCAGTCCTCTCCGGGTTGCACAATGCCGAGGCTCGGCCGCGGCGGCTGCTGGCAGCTCTGCATGCCAAGCAAATTAAGAGCAGAGCTCAGGAGCTCTCTAAGGCCCTGCCGGCCTGCTGCTGGCAGCCCTTGCCTGGAGGGGGCTGCGATGGGACATGGTTCTCATTCCTCTGCCCGGGCTGGGGTTTATTATTCCTCCTTCCATTGTGCAGTCTCCTTTATTCCCTGCATGTTTGTCCCTCCCCCGGGGCTGAGCGAAGCAGTTGTGGTTTTCTTCTGGAGCTCAGACACAGCTTCTTGCCTCCTCCCAGCCACCTTTTTTTGGGGGGGTTCTTGAGATGATCTCCAGGATAAAAATAGCTGCTCCCTTGAAGCCCTGGGGTGGGGAAGCAGCCAGCAGGTGAGGGCACACAGAGGCACCAGCCTGGATTCATTCAGGTCACTGATAAACGGTGAAGGTTTCCTCCAAAGCTCCTTTCTTCCCCTGCATCCTGCCCTGCTAAGAGCCCACCTTGGATACTGCATCCAGGTCTGGTGGCTCCAGCAGAAGAAGGACTCAGAGATGCTGGAGTGAGGCCAGAGGAGGCCACAAAGATGAGCCCAGGGCTGGAGCAGCTCTGCTGTGAGCACAGGCTGAGGGAGCTGGGGGGGTGCAGCCTGCAGAGGAGAAGGCTCCAGGGGCACCTCAGAGCTGCTGCCAGAGCCTGAAGGGATCCTGCAGGAAGGCTGCAGAGAGACTTCTGCTGAGGGGGTCTGAGCCAGGCCAAGGGGAATGGTTTGGAGCTGAGGCAGAGCAGAGTGAGAGTGGAGCTGGGGCAGAAGTTCTGCAGTGTGAGGGTGGTGAGAGCCTGGCACAGGCTGCCCAGGGAGGCTGTGGCTGCCTCCTGCCTGGTGGTGTTCAAGGCCAGGCTGGGTGAAGCTTTGAGCAACCTGGGCTAGTTGAGAGCTGTCCCTGGGCATGGCAGGGGGTTGGGATAGATGAGCTCTGAGCTCCCTTCCAGCCTGAGCCATTCCAGGGTTCTCAATGTTTCCAGCTGGGGCTGGCTGACATTAGACCCATTCTGGGGACATGGCACCCTGTGGGGTGCTCACTCTGCTTTTAGGTGAGCCCTTTGGAGGTGCCACCACATCCAAGTGGGCTCAATGGTCATGGCTCCAAAGTGTCCCATCTTGGTGATTGGATGAAGCAAATCAAATCCAAGGGGAATGTCCTGGTTGGGATCACAGCTGTGCCACCTCATGGCCTGAAATTGTGCCAGGGGAGGTTTAGGTTGGACACAAGGAACCATTTCTTTGCTGCAGGAGTGGTCAGGGATTGGCAGAGGCTGCCCAGGGAGGTGGTGGAGTGCCCAAGCCTGGAGGGGTTCAAGAAAGATGTGGCCATGGCAGCTGGGGATTGGGTTTGGTGTCCATGGTGGGGTTGGGTGGATATTGGACTGGATGATCTCAGGAGGCTTTACCAGCCCCAGCACTTCTGTGTCTCTACATCCTTGAGCACATCCCTTGGCCCTGTGGGATGTGAGGAGCAGCCTGGCACAGCCAGCTGGGATCTCTGGGTGGAAAAATGCTCTGTGAGAGCCAGAAATTCCTCTGCTCTGCATCAGCCTGGGGTCTTCTCCTCTCCAGGGTTCTCCTTTCCTAAGCTCTGCTCCTTTCCCCCCGTGTTAGCAGTGCCCAGCTCTGGATGAGCCGTGACAGGCCCCTGGCTTGCAGGGCAAACGCAGGTTCAGCAAGCAGAGGGCATTATCCCCTTCAATTATTTCTCGCTGGAATGTAGGTCGTTCTGACAGCTTAGGTGGAAAATCATCCTCGGAGCTCACCGGCAGCCCCGTGCTGGCTGCCCTGCTAATCCCTCCCCCTTCACACCCTGCTCTGGGGGTGGGCAGCAGGGTTTAGGGGGCGTTTCACCCGCAGAGGAGGCAATGAGGTGAATCACGAAGGTAGCCCAAGGGCACAAAGCTGAGCCCTAGAGCTGGAGGGTATGGGGTGGGAAAATCATCTCCCCGTGCTGGCAGCATCCTGGTGCTGCTCCAAACCGCTGGGGCCTGAGCAGGGAGGGGATTGGTTCGCCTCTGTGCTCCCACCCATCCATCCTTGCTGTCTGTCCACCCGGGATTGTCTGCTTGTCCTTCCCTTCCCACAGCTCTGCCCAGCTGCAGCAGGTTTGGAAGCTCAGGTCCTGCCGCATCCCTCCTGGGAAGGAGCATTCCACACGGGCACAGATTGCAGCAGGCTGCGGGGGGGACACCTTCTGAAGGTCATCTCGTCCAGCCCCCTCCCCCCGCAACGCTCCCCCATCACCCTGCACTCAGCAGGGACACCTCCGACTAGCTCAGGCTACCCAGGGCCACATCCACTCGGATCTCCTCAGCCTCAAACCCTCTCTGCTCTATTTTCCCTCCTTGCAATTTGCCACTTTCATCCTTTGACCAACAACAACAAAAGGAGCCAAGCCCCAACCAAACCCAACAAGCCACAACCTGAGCCTTGCCTCCCCCAGGCTGGGCCCCCTCCCCTGGCCCAGCGCTATGAATGAAGGGGCTGATGGCCCTGCGATGCCATTGCCATGGTGACAGATGGCAGCGCAAAATGCGGGGATCAGGGTCACATGAGAGCAGCGATACCTTCAGGCGGTTATTTATAGGCTGCTGCCGCTCCAGCCTGGATGGAAATGCGTCTGACTCCCAGCCTGGAATCAGCCCTTCCCCGGCTCTCCGGGGCACTGTTCCTCCAGGAGAGACATTACTCATGCTCTGCTTTGAGCCAGACCCTTCCTGCTGTTCAGGCTGGTGTTGGAAAAGTACAGGACCTCTTTGGGTCTTCAAGAGCCTGAGTTTGTGGATTGGCCTCAGCCTTGGATAATAGAATGGCTTAGAATGAAAGAATCAGTCAGGGTTAGAAGGGACCACAGGAATCATCCAGTTCCAACCCCCCTGCCATGGACAGGGACACCCTACCCTAGAGCAGGCTGCACACAGCCTCATCATTGGGCTGGAAGGGAGCTCAGAGGTCAGCAGCTCCAACCCCTGTCATGGGCAGGGACAGCTCTCAACTAGCCCAGGTTGCTCAAAGCCTCACCCAGCCTGGCCTTGAACACCACCAGGCAGGAGGCAGCCACAGCCTCCCTGGGCAGCCTGTGCCAGGCTCTCACCACCCTCACACTGCAGAGCTTCTTCCTCAGCTCCACTCTCACCCTGCTCTGCCTCAGCTCCAAACCATTCCCCTTGGCCTGGCTCAGACACCCTCAGCAGAAGTCTCTCTGCAGCCTTCCTGCAGGATCCCTTCAGGCTCTGGCAGCAGCTCTGAGGTGCCCCTGGAGCCTTCTCCTCTGCAGGCTGCACCCCCCCAGCTCCCTCAGCCTGTGCTCACAGCAGAGCTGCTCCAGCCCTGGGCTCATCTTTGTGGCCTCCTCTGGCCTTACTCCAACAGCACCTTTGAGATGCAGAAAGGATCAGGTCCTTGAAGAGGTCACAGAGGCTGACCACAACCCAGGCTTTGGCCCACATCTCTCCTAGGGTGGTTTGCATCAGTCACAAAGTCAGCTTGTCCCTGCCCAAGGTCCATCAGCCCCCATGAGAGTACAGAACCCCAGACTGGTCTGGGTGGGAAGAGACCTTCCAGGCTCCTCCAGCCCAAGCCCTGCCCTCAGCAGGGACATCTGCAGCCAGAGCAGGCTGCTCACAGCCCCACACAGCCTGGCCTGGGCTGGTGCCAGCCAGGGGGCAGCTCCCAGCTCTCTGGGCAGCCTGGGCCAGGCTCTCCCCATCCTCAGTGCCAAACATTTCTCCCTTCTCTCCACTCTCAATCTGCCTCTTTCAGTCCCAAACCATCTCCCCTTGGCCTGGCACCACAGGCCCTGCCCAAAAGTCTGCCTCTAGATTTCCTGAAGCCCTCTTTAAGCATTAGAAGGTCTCCCTGGAACCTTCTCTTCTCCAGGCTGGACATCCCCAACTCTCCCAGCCTGGCCTCACAGCAGAGCCCTTCCAGCCCTGCCAGCACTGCTGTGGTCTCCTCTGGCCCTGCTCCAGCAGGTCCCTGTCTGTGCTGGGGGCTCCAGAGCTGCTCTAGAGCTGCCCCAGCACTGCAGGAAGGGCTCTCAGCAGAGCAGAGCTGAGATGTTGCAGGGCATGAGGAGGGATTTTGCAGGGCATGAGGAGGCTCTTCCCCTCCCAGAGCCATGTGGAGCTGCCTCAGCCCTGCCCGGGATGGCAGAGGTGGAGATTTAATGGAGTGTGGCCTCATCCCTCCCCAGGGGACAGCAGGCAGGGTTATGAGTGTGGCTGTCAGGGGCTGGATCTCGGTGCAGGCTCTGGCTCAGCTCCCCAGGACCTGGAGGAATTGATCATTTTGTGCCTAATAGGCTGGAAAGGGAAACGGCTCCAAAGGCCAGGGAGGTGCTGGGATCCAGGAACAGGAGGAGCATGGTTTGGAGCTGCAGGTTTGAATCCTTTGGGATTTCTCTCTTCCAAATGTGTTTTGCCTCCTGTCAGGGTTTGTCACAGGCCCAGGAGCTGGACACTGGTACCAGCATCCCCAGCAGCATTCCGGTTAGTGAGACTGATCCGGTGGGGTTTGGATGGGCTGAGTTTCAGGTTTCAGAGACCTTAATCATTCCCATCAGGTGCTGAACCGGCAGCGGACTCCTCTGAAAGCTCCTTGTCCCCACCAGTGAGCCAATCTAACAGCCCCTGGCCTGCCCAATTAACCCAATTAGGAGTGTTCTGAGAGGGGAGGGTTGGGCCCCACAGCTGCGCTGGGCTCTCTGTACCCCCGCCCTGGTTCCCGCATCAAAGCAGCCTGATGGCTGTGATAGATGAAGCCTGAGGAGCTGGCTTGGGGCTTTCTTGCCCTCAAGAGCTCTCGGGGCACAGGTTTTCTCCCGTCGAAGTACCTGGTGCCACTGTGTCTCGTTGGGATGTGGAGTGGGAAGCTTTGCCCTGCAGGACTTCACCACCAGCATCCAAGGTAGGTTGATGATTGCAGAGACTTCCTCCTCCAAAGCTGCTTTGTGTCCCAAGCTCAGCTTTGCTCCAGGCTGGGCTCAGGTTTAGCACCAGAGGGAACTGCAGTGGCTGGAGATGTGGTGTCCTCTGAACCCAAGCTTGGGGCTGGAGGTTCTGAGTGTCAGCAGGCTCTGGCTCAGCACTGAGCACTGATGTGGCCAAAGGTTGAGCTTCAGATCTGCACTGGAGCTACAGGGAATAGAAGTTGGGTTCTGGCTGCTCCTCCTGCCTCATGTTGTCCCTGGGGGAAGGTGACTCCTCTGACATGAAATTATCCTTGCAGGAAGGGGCTGACCAAATCTTCTCTCACTTCTAGAGCTCTCTCTGGGTGTGGAGGGTCCTTATCCTCCTCCTGTCTGTTTATTGCATCTCTGGATGTGGCCAAAAATGCCCTTTTGGGGCTGGCAGCTTGGCCAGGGCAGAGCCACAGCAGTGACCAGGAGGGTACCTCTGAGGCTGTCCTTTTACATAGACTGGTCTGGGTGGGAAGAGACCTTCAGAGCTCCTCCAGCCCAAGGCCTGCACTCAGCAGGGACATCTGCAGCCAGAGCAGGCTGCTCACAGCCCCACACAGCCTGGCCTGGGCTGGTGCCAGCCAGGGGGCAGCTCCCAGCTCTGTGGGCAGCCTGGGCCAGGCTCTCCCCACCCTCAGTGCCAAACATTTCTCCCTTCTCTCCACCCTGAATCTGCCTCTTTCAGTCCCAAACCACCACTCCTTGCCCTCTCAACAAGTCTGTCCCCAGCTTTCCTACCCCCCCCTTTAAACGCTGAAACACCTCCAAAACACCCCCAAAGGACCAGGCTGAACATCCCCACAACTCTCTCGCCCTGCTCTCCCTGCCAGCATCCCGGGCTGAGGGCTGCGTGGGTTACCAGGGAGGTTCTGCCTTCCCCCGCCGCTGCCCTTGCTGGGAGGTGTGAAGCACAGAGATGCCCCCGAGAGCTGCCGGGGGCCGGGGGGGTGTGTGTGCAGCTCGCCCCCCGGCTCTGACGTGCGGCTGCACTGACTCAAGCCTGCGTCAGGAGCTGCGTGGCCTTTATTATTTATTTAGCTGAGTGGATTCTTTGATTGCTTCTCCTCTTTTTATTTTGGGGGGGGTAGGGGAGGGGCGGGAAGTGAAGTTACCTCTCCCCACCCCTCCCCTAAACCCCAGGCAAAGGCGAGCGGGGCCGTGCCGAGCCCTAGCGCGCAGCCACCGAACGGAGCCACCAACGGGGCGGGAGCGGCGGCGGCGGCGGCGGTGGTGGTGGAGGAGGGGGGGAAAGAAACGGATGGGAAGCGGCCACCAACCAACCCCCCCCAACCCAACCCAGACCTTCTCTCTCTGCTCGTCAAACACCGGCACCGGCGCAGCTGCTCCTCCGCCGGAGCCTCGGAGCCTCCCTCCGCGCTGCAACGCCGAGAACCTCGGAGCGGTAACCGCGGAGCGCCGGGGGGTGGCTACCGGGGAGGGGGAAGAACCTGGGCAGCTTGGATGGGCGATTTGCTCTTTTCCTTCGGGATCGGCTCAGTTGCGGTCGGGGTCCGGGCGGCTCCTCTCGGATCGGGTCAGTTGCTCTCGAAATCTGGTGGATTCTTCCCAGGATCGAGTTCGATTTTCCCCGGGCTCGGCTGGGCTCCCGCCCGGATCCTGTCGGGTTTTGCCTACAATCAGGTTAATTGCTCTTAGGATGCTGTCAGATTTCCCCCCCTCCCCTCCCCGGGGTTCGATCCGTTCCTGACAGGGTCTGGTCTGTTTCTCCCGGGCTTGACTCAGGTTTTCCCAGGCTTTGGTCGGTTCCTGCCAGGACCTGAGCATTTCCCCCCCCTCCCCAGACCGACTCGGTTCCACCCTCCCCGGAGCCTCCGCAGTGCCGGGGTTAGGGCAGCTCCCTTCGCTCCCCCGAGCCCTAGGAGGGTCTCTCTGGCTGCTGTGCTCCCACCCCCCCTTTATTTGGGAAGGGGACAAGATGCTGAGAGAGGGACACGAGCCCGGAGGCATCAGGCGTGGCCCTAAGGGTGGTGTCACCGAAGGCTGGAAGGGGACATTCAGAGACAGCTTCAGCCAGCCCGGAGAGGCTGGGGGTGGCCACTGAGGGGAGGGTGGCACTGGCCACTGGGCTGAGCTTGGTGGGGGCCTCATCCCCTCGGAGCTGCTGCCCGAGGGTGGGCAGAAATGCAGCTGCCAGGGTGACCTTGACAATAACATTGGGAGCCGAGAAGACGTTGGGCTGTGATGGATGTTCTGCTCCTGGCCCCCCAGGTCCTGGGGGCTGTTATTTTCCCTCCTCCTCCTGCTGTTCCCTGGCAGGTCAGGGACTGGTTTGGGGCAGAAAAATGGAGCTGAGGGTCCTGGGTTTGTGTAGTTCTCAGGATTGGGTGTGGAGAGTCCTTATCTGCCTCCTGTGTGTTCATTGCATCTCTGGATGTGGCCAAAGATGCCCCTTTGGGGCTGGCACCTCTGCCAGGGGCAGTTTTGCATCACCTGGGGGAGCTTTGAGCAGCTCAGAAATCTGATCCCAGCTCTTTCTGAAGGACCCAGAAGGTGAAATCCTCCTGCCTCTTGGGTTCTGCCTTGTCTGAGGCACCTGAGGTCTGGATCCAGCAGGAGCTGATGCAACTATTTCAGGGCTTGGTAGGAAAAAACCCGAGATGCCAGCACGGCAGGGGAGCTATTCTGGGCAGGGCAGAGAGTTCCTGCCCAATCTCTCTCCAGAGGTGTCAGGACTAGGTCAGGGAACATGGCTGGTGGTTTGCTCCAGGAAGAGGGAAGAAAATGTGGGTCTGTCCTCTGGGAGAAAGCAGAGATGGCTCTGCTGAGGTCGAGAGGAATGAAAGGGTTTGGTTTGCAGTGTGGAGCTGCACCGAGTGGGGAATGTGGAGGCAGAGCAGAGCTGGAGTCACGGGGGCCAGATGCTGACCTATGCACATCCCTTTGCCCTGGGAGCAGCAGCAGCAGCTCTGCTTTGACCCCATCCTGGCTCTCCTTTGGGCTGCTTTGGTGACAAAACATAGCAGCAGCTCCATGAACTCAAGCAGAGCTTGCAGGAGGACTGGTTTGAGGCTCTGTGCCCCTTGGCTGCCTTGTTTAGGGTACACCCAGACTGGTTTGAGGCTCTGTGCCCCTTGGCTGCCTTGTTTAGGGTACACCCAGACTGGTTTGAGGCTCTGTGCCCCTTGGCTGCCTTGTTTAGGGTACACCCAGACTGGTTTGAGGCTCTTCCACTTAACCTTCAGGCTGAGGAGTTCAAAGGGGATCAGGAGGATGTAACTGGAGAAGGATCAGGAGGTGAACCCAGCAGAGCCCCGAAGGCATCAGCCGAGGGCTGGCTGTGATCTGGTGTCACACTGCTGCCGCTGCTGTGTGTTTGCAGGATGCTAAATGAGAGATGAAAGGAGCCCAAATCTGGTGAATCAAGGAGCTGGTACACGTCGTGACGAGCCCCAGTGCCAAGGCTCCCCCTCCTCCCCGGGCTGTTGTGTCTGGCTCCTGACCCACCAGCAAAAAACCAACTCGAAATGCCCTTTCTGAAGGTTCCTTGGCACCTAGAGAAGGGGAAAAAAACAACCCACCCTCGCTGTGAGATGCCAACCTGCCACGGGGAGGGGAAAGAAAACCTGAGCTTGGCCTTCCAGCGTCTGAAGGGGGCTACAGGAAAGCTGGGGAGGGACTTCTGAGGCTGTCAGGGAGTGCCAGGACTGGGGGGGATGGAGCAAAGCTGGAGGTGAGGAGAGTGAGAGTGGAGGTGAGGAGGAAGTTGTTGAGCAGGAGAGTGGTGAGAGCCTGGAGTGGGTTGCCCAGGGAGGTGGTTGAGGCCCCATGGCTGGAGGTGTTTCAGGCCAGGCTGGCTGAGGCTGTGTGCAGCCTGCTCTAGGGTAGGGTGTCCCTGGGCATGGCAGGGGGTTGGAACTGGCTGCTCCTTGTGGTGCCTTCCAACCCTGACTGATTCTGTGATTGTGGCTGGGAGGGGAGGTGAGGAAGGTGGGGTGGAGCAGGGGAGGTGGTGGTGGCTGTGGCAGCTCCACTCCTCCGTGCCTGGAGGGGAGCTGAGGGCTTTATTTTTACCAGCTGGGCTCTTGCGCTGGTGAAAGCCACTCGGGGAGGTGGCAAAGGCAGAAGCGGAGGCAGCTCTGATTCATCAGCAACGTGAACTGCTCCTGTGGCACGATGCTGGAGTGGGCCTGAGCTGGTGGCACGGCAGGGAGGTGGTGCTGAGCACCTGCAGCACCTCTGGCTGGGACGTGCTGGGGTTGTGCTGCTGAGCTGCTCTGAACCCACGTCGGGGTCGGGCGCTCGGCTCCCGGCAAAGCTTCTCCTGGCAGAGCCAGGGAGTGGGTTTGGGTGGGAAGGGACCTTGAAGATCCTCTCAATCCAAGCCCCCACCACAGGCAGGGACACCTTCCACTAGGGCAGGTTGCTCAAGGCCTCATCCAACCTAACCTGGAGCACTTCTGGGGCTGGAGCCCCCACAGCTTCTCTGTTGCAGTGCCTCAGCACCCTCCTGGGGGAACAAATCTTCCCAAAGCCCAACCTAAACCCAGCTTCTTCCAGGCTGGAGCCATTGGCCCTTGTTCTGTCACTCCATGTCTGCCCAAAGTCCCTCCCCAGCTCTTCTGGAGCCCCTTTAGGTACTGGAGGCTGCCCTAAGGTCTTTCTGGAGCCTCCTCTTCTCCAGGCTGCACAACCCCAACTCTCTCAACCTATCCTCGTAGGAGAGGTGCTCCAGCACCACCTTGCAGGTGCCCATGTCCTTGGGCGTCCCTCTGCTCTCCCAGCTGCTCTGTGCTGACCCTCTCCACACCTGGCTGGAAGGGTGGGAGGATGCTGGGATGCAGCTCAGCTGCTGTGACTGAGCCAAGCCTGTGTCCTCTCCACAGGGTGCTGAAAACCTGCTGCTAATTAACAGAGGAGAGAGGGAGCAGCCCTAATGAGCCCAGCTGGCAGAAGCCTTCTCTGTGGAGCCAGAGGAGGAGCAAGCTGCAGCTTGCTTGAGTAGATTTAAGATGGAGGCATCTTGGCCTGGCCTGGGTGGTGGAAGGGAGGTTTGGGTGGCAGAGACTTCAGGAGGGTCCTCAGGGCAGGATTGGGGAGGTTTCAGAGCTGTGATGCTCCTGTGTTGGGCAGAAATCTCTCCCTGGGGCTTTGAGGTGAGGTTTGGATGCTGCTGGGAGGGTCCTGCCCTTGGTTTCTTGTGGGTTTTGAGGGTGGGATACCCCCGGGGGATCCACTCTGTGTGGGTGATTCCTCTCCCATCCCAGAGGAGCTGCTGACCCTGAGGTGCAGCACACAGGGGCTGGAGCTATTTTGCTCCTGGTCAGCTCTTGGAGCATCCCAAGCTCCTTCCCTTCACTGCTTGGAGGGATGCTGGGAGTGATGCTTGTTCCTGTCCTTCCCCTCTCCTTCCCAGGCTCTCCAGCTTCCTGGGTGACCTTGGATCCATTCCTTCCTCTTTTCCATCTGCATCATCAGCCTGGCCCTGGCTGCAAGGTTTCCCTGCTTGGGAGGATGAGGAGATGCAATTTGATGCTCCAATCCTGATCTCAAGGCAGAGAGTGGTCTTCCACCCCCTAAAATCCCTCTGAGCCTCTGGTCCCTTTGCTTTTGCTTCCTTTCTGGGCTCTGTGACCTTGATGGAGGGAGCTGGATGTGCCCTGGTGTGGGGCTGGAGGGAGCTGGATGTGCCCTGCTGGAGCTGGATGTGCCCTGGTGTGGGGCTGGAGGGAGCTGGATGTGCCCTGGTGTGGGGCTGGAGGGAGCTGGATGTGTCCTGCTGGAGCTGACTGCTTCCCCGGGAGCATCTTTCCCCTTTCCTTTAGGAGCTGCCAGGGGCTTGCCGGGAAGCTGAGCAGAGCTGCAGGTGGGGAGGGCCCAGCAGAGTCCCCCATGGCTTGAACCTTAATTTTATTCACCCAGCCTCAACCTGCCTTTATTCCCTGCCTCAGTTTCCCCTTCGTAGACCCAGCTGAGTGTAGAAATTGGCCATGGGAGAGGAGAAATCCACCTCCCACCCTCCCCCACGCCTGTCCTTCAGCCCTGGGCCATGTCTGCTGCCGGTGCCTGCTGTCCCCAGAGGCTGCTGCAAACCCCCAGCAGCTCCTCCCCGGGCTGGGCTGAAAGCTTTGCTGACAACTTTCCAACCTCCTTTATCACTCCCCAGGCACCTTCCCGAGAAAGCGAGGATGTGGCAGGGCAGGACGTGGGGCTTGGAGCATTCCACCCCTCTGGATCAGTGGTGGTGCTGCTGGCAGGGCTGGGCAGGAGGATGTTGGTGCCTTTGGCTCCCAGAGGTAGGATTGTTTAGGTTTCAGGCCATGGAGTCCAATCCTGCCCCCAGCAGTGCCAGGGCACCACCAGACTGTGGCCCTCAGCACCACAGCTCCATGGCTTTCAGACCCCCTCCAGGGCTGGGGACTCCACCACCTCCCTGGGCAGCCTGGGCCAGGCCTGGGCAATCCTCAAGGGGAAGAAATTGTTGCTTGTGTCCAACCTAAACCTCCCCTGGGGCAGCTTGAGACTGAAGCTTGAGTCAGGCCAAAGAGCAGCTTTTCTCCCGGGGGTGCTCCTGTTTCCAGTTGGGATCCATGGGAGCAGCCTGGCAGGGACTGAACCCCCTGGGTGCAGCAAAGCAGGAGCTTGTCCACCTCTGCCCCTTCCCTGGGTGGGGTAAACCCAGCTTGTGCCACTGCAAACCACTGCCAGGTGGCTTTGAACAGCTCCTGAGCTGTCAGTGGCAAAGGACACAGTGGCCAAGGCCACCTCTGTGTCACTTCAGCTGGGGAAAGATGGGCAGGAGGTGGTCACTTGGTGCAGTCAGGAGCCCTGGGCTCAGCCAGAGAGGTTGGCACAGGGGCAGGGCTCAGGGGTGGTGGTTGCACTGCAAGGGGTTCAATGTGGAGACCATGGAAGAGGGAATTCCATGCAAGGAGAAACCTTGGGATGAGGGACAGGGGGCAGATGGGCAGGGGGGAAATAAGCAGGGGGCAGATGGGCAGGGGGCAGGGGTCAGATGGGCAGGGGGCAGATGAGAAGCCACATTCTGCACAGGGCCAGCTCAGTGATGCCTCCCCCAGTCTGTCCTCTCACCACAGAGCTGGAAGGGACCATAAAGACCACCTGAAGGGCATCACATCTGCAGAGAGCTTTGTGGCTGTGAGCAGAAGGGGGTCAGGAAGGTCACAGAATCCTAGGGTTGGATTGGAAGGGACCTTGAGGATCATCCAGCCCCAGGGACACCTCCCACTGGCCCAGGTTGCTCACTGCCCCATCCAGCCTGGAATTCAGCACTTCCAGAGGTGAGGTGCCCACAGCTGCCCTGGGCAACCCACTGCAGGGTCTCAGCACCCTCACTGTAAAGCACTGAGGGCTGTTGGCTGCCCTCAGGTGCCCTCCAGGAGCCCCAGCAGAAAGTGGTCCCTGCTGCTGGGCACAGCCCAGTGGTCCCTCTCCAGCTGGGGTGGTTGGTGCCAAACCACCTCTGGTGCAGAGCAGCAGGAGTGAAGGTTGGTAGGAGCTGGGGGAGCCCAAACTGCCTCCCGTGGAGAAAGGGCAAAAGAGGGCACGGGAGGAGAATCAAGGTCAGGAGGGCTCAGTAAACACAGTGAGTCTCCATCTGTCAGTGACAAAGGCTTCCTGTCTCTGGCCTGGAAAGCTCCTGATCATCAGCTGACCTGCTTCCTCCTCCTCCTCCTCCTCCTCCTCCTCCCAGGGTGGTTTTTCTCTTTTGGCAGATGATTTTTTGGGGATTAAATTCTCATTTCAATCAAAAGGAGGAGTGGAAATGGAGGTCTGGGATGGGCTGGGGTCCTGCTTTCCACCTGCAGAGGTGTGGACCTTGGGGCTGGGTGACCTCCTCACTCTTCCCTGGGTCCAGTCCCCCTGAGGTGTGGGTTGGTGGCTTGGTGCTGGCTCTGGCTGGGCTCAGCTGGTGGGGTCAGGAGGGATGTGGTTGGCTGTGCCCATGGCATTGCTGAATGGGCATCTGGACTTCAGGCTTGGGTCTCCTCTGGCTCCAGCAGCAGGCTGGGGCTGGGCTCTTTGGGAGGTTGCAGAACCTCCCCATGCCAGCCATGGGGACACAGTGCCAAGGCCATGCCAAGATTTGGACCTGTGCCACGGCTTGGCCCTGCTCTAGCTTGATTTGGGTGCACCTCCCATGGGAGGGAGATTTGTAGCTCTCCTCATTCACCCTCACCTCATCCTCTGCTGTCATCTCACCCCAGTGAGCACAGAGGGACCCTGCCCCAGCAGAGCAGCCAAGCAGCAGTGCTGATCCCCAAATCCTTTGGGAGTGTTGCTGTCCTGAGTGTCCTCCAAGGCAGTGAGAGCCTCTGAGGCCTTGCAGCTGCTTGGAGAAACTTTCTCCCCAAGGAGCCACAGAGCCAAGCAGGTTGGCAGAGAGCTCCAAGCTCCTCCAGCCCAACCTAGCCCCCAGCCCTGCCCAACCACCCAGACCATGGCACTCAGTGCCCCAGCCAGGCTTGGCTTCAACACCTCCAGGGACAGCGACTCCACCACCTCCCTGGGCAGCCCATTCCAATGCCAATCACTCTCTCTGCCAACAACTTCCTCCTAACATCCAGCCTGAACCTGCCCTGGCACAGCTTGAGGCTGTGTCCCCTTCTTCTGTCCCTGGCTGCCTGGCAGCAGAGCCCAACCCCAGCTGGCTNCATTGGCTCTGCTGCCCACCTGGGCACTGCTGGCTCCTTCTCAGCTCCTCTCTCCCAGCACCCCCAGGGCCCTCTCTGCCTGGCTGCTCTCAGCCACTCTGGCCCCAGCCTGTAGTGCTGCTTGGGGTTGTTGTGGCCAAAGTGCAGAACCCTGCACTTGACCTTGTTCAGTCTCATCCCCTTGGCCTCTGCCCACCCCTCCAGCCTGGCCAGGTCCCTCTGCAGGGCTCTGCTACCCTCCAACACATCCACACTTGCTCCTAACTCAAGTCCTGTTGCCTCTCATCTCCTAAGGACAACACTGGGGTGGACCTGAATTGAGCAGGGGGTGAGGTAGAGATCCAGAGAGAGAGATGTGGTTGGGTCTCTTCTGGCCCCCCTGTGCTGGCTCAGCACCACCTTCTGTGGAGCCTGAGCACCTCCCAGGCACTGCCCCAAGGGGCTGAGCTGTCCCAGGAGAGCAATTTGAGAGCCTTCACCGTGGGGCACTGAGCTCTGGGGGCTTGGCCAGGGGCTGTGAAGTCTTCCAAACTCTATCTCTGACCCAAAGAGAGGCTCCAGCCCCCACCCCAGGCCAAGTGCTGCTGAAGGTCTGAGTCAGGCTGGCTCCGGAGGGCAGCGAACGTCTCAAGGGGATTGATCCAGTCAGGTCCGGCCGAATCTATACAAAACCTGATCCATAACGGATGTAGATCCCAGCCACCTGCTGGGGGAGGCCTTTCCACCGCCCTCTGTGCACATCCTGGCGGAGGAGGCTGCGGCCCCGGGCGGCCCCGTGCCGGTAATTGCCGCGCCGCAGCCGCCGGCGTTTGCCGTCAATGAGCCCTCGTTAGGAAATGAAATACTGCTGGGGCCAGCCCTTGGAAGAGACTTTGGAGCAGCTTCTCCCGAGGAGCTGGATCCAGGAAAGATGTGGAGCCTACAGGGTTGCTTGGCAACGGATGCAGCCGACGGCCAGAAATAGCTTTTCAACTAGGAGCCAGGTCTGGCGGAGGGAGAGCTTCCGGCAGGGCTGAGAGGAAAGCATCCGGGGAGGGCAGGTAAGGCTCAGATGTCCTTTGAAGCCCTCCTCTGGTTGCCCTCCTACAAAGCCATCCCCTGGTTGCCATCCTTTGATTGTCATCCTTTGGTTGCCCTCCTCTGGCTGCCATCCTTTGGCTGCCCTCCTACAAAGCCATCCTCTGAGCTGTCCTCCTGCCAGTGCTCTGCTTCCCTCCTGCAGCAGCTCAACCCCAAGCTCAAACTCAAGCTCAAACTGAAACCCAAACTCAATCCCAAGCTCAACTCAAGCTCAAATCCAAGCTTAACTCAAACTCAAGCTTAAACTGAAACCCAAACTCAACCCCAACCCCAAACTCAAGCTCAACCCCAAGCTTAACTCAAACTCAAGCTTAAACTGAAACCCAAACTCAACCCCAACCCAAAACTCAATCCCAAGCTTAACTCAAACTCAAGCTTAAACTGAAACCCAAACTCAACCCCAAACTCAACCCCAAGCTTAAACTGAAACCCAAACTCAACCCCAAGCTCAACCCCAAGCTCAAACTCAAGCTCAACCCCAAGCTTAACTCAAGCTTAAACTGAAACCCAAACTCAACCCCAGGCTCAAGCTCAACCCCAAGCTTAACTCAAACTCAAGCTTAAACTGAACCCCAAGCTCAACTCAAGCTCAACCCCAAGCTTAACTCAAGCTCAAACTGAAACCCAAGCCCAAGCCCAGCCCCTCCGACGCGCTGCCCTCTCCCATCCCGCAGGTAAGGCAGAGCCAACTCCGTGCCGCCTTCTCCACCCAGCCCCTGCCGATGAGGAGGAGGAGGTGAGGGCTGAGCCGTAGCTCGGGCAGCTGCCGTTCGCCGGGGGCCATCCAGCGCCTGCCTCCAGCCCGCCCTGCCCCCGCAGCGGAGCCGTCCCCATGCCGAAGAACAGCAAAGTGACGCAGCGGGAGCACAGCAGCGAGCATGTCACCGAGTCGGTGGCAGACCTGCTGGCACACGAGGAGCCTGTGGACTACAAACGCAGCGTCCTCAACGTCGCCGGCGAGCCCTGGGACAAGCAGAAGGATGGAGACGAGGAGCTGGAGGCGGAGAACCGCCCGGCCTGGAACAGCAAACTGCAGTACATCCTGGCGCAGATCGGCTACTCCGTGGGGCTGGGCAACGTCTGGCGCTTCCCCTACCTCTGCCAGAAGAACGGAGGAGGTGAGAGATGAGCCAGGGGTGGGGGCGAGCCTCGGGGGAGGGGATGCAGCCCAGCCCTGCCTTGCTGTGGGTTGGGGTGGGGATCCCGGCGGGGTGGGATGGGGGGTTTGGGGCTCTAAGATGGGGGTATGTGGGCTCTAAAGTGGGGGTCTGGGGGCTCTAAGGTGGGAGTTTGGACTCTGAAGTGGGCTTTGGGGGCTCTGAAGTGAGGCTTTTGGACTCTAAGGGTTGGAGGCTCTAAGGCGAGGGTTTGGGGGCTCTGAAGTGAGGAGTTTGGACTCTGAGGGTTGGAGGCTCTAAAGTGAGGTTTGGGGGCTCTGAAGTGAGGGGTTTGGACTCTAAGGGTTGGAGGCTCTAAGGTGAGGGTTTGGGGGCTCTGAAGTGAGGAGTTTGGACTCTGAGGGTTGGAGGCTCTAAAGTGAGGTTTGGGGGCTCTAAAGTGAGGAGTTTGGACTCTAAGGGTTGGAGGCTCTAAGGTGAGGGNGCCGGCGAGCCCTGGGACAAGCAGAAGGATGGAGACGAGGAGCTGGAGGCGGAGAACCGCCCGGCCTGGAACAGCAAACTGCAGTACATCCTGGCGCAGATCGGCTACTCCGTGGGGCTGGGCAACGTCTGGCGCTTCCCCTACCTCTGCCAGAAGAACGGAGGAGGTGAGAGATGAGCCAGGGGTGGGGGCGAGCCTCGGGGGAGGGGATGCAGCCCAGCCCTGCCTTGCTGTGGGTCGGGGTGGGGATCCCGGCGGGGAGGGATGGGGGGTATGGGGGTCTAAGGTNAAAGTGAGGAGTTTGGACTCTAAGGGTTGGAGGCTCTAAGGTGAGGGTTTGGGGGCTCTGAAGTGAGGGGTTTGGACTCCAGGGTGGGATTTGGACTCTAAAGTGGGGGTTTGGAGGCTCTAAAGTGAGGAGTTTGGACTCTGAGGGTTGGAGGCTCTAAAGTGAGGGGTTTGGACTCTGAGGGTTGTGGTCTCTAAAGTGAGGTTTGGTGGCTCTAAAGTGAGAGTTTTGGACTCTGAGGGCTGGGGGCTCTAAAGTGAGGGTTTAGGAGCTCTAAAGTGAGCTTTGGGCACTCTAAATGTGGTTCTGGACTCCGAAGTGGAGGCTTTGGAGGAGGAGAGGGGCAGCCAGCAGCTGTGTGCTCACCAGCTCCGGAGGTAGGAACCTCCAGGACAGCCTCTCCCTAAGGGGTCTCCGCCTGCCCGTTGCAGCCCAACCCCCTGCGCTCCGCAGGGACATCCCCAGCCCGAGCAGACTGCTCGGAGCCCCAAACAGCCTAACCTGCAGCGGTGCCAGCCGTGGGGCAGCTCCCATCTCTCTGAGCAACCTGGGCCAGGCTCTCACCACCCTCTAGCGCCAAAATGTCTTCCTTAGATCCTCCTCCCGTACTCAGACCTGCTCACCTCTGCCCTTCTTCCCAGCACTGCACCACTCGAGCTGCCCCCAACCCCCAGCGCTGCCGAACCTGCAATGCTCTCAATAATTAAACCCTGTCTGGTGTCATCTCCTCCATGAGTCACTCCCAAACGAAGACCTGAGCAGTCAGCACTTCCCACCCTGGGCTGCTGCAACCCCATCCCTGCTGGGCTGGAGCAGGCTGTCCCCAGCTCCTGCATCCCAGCATCTTCCCAGCTGCAGGCAGACTTAGCTCCTGCTGTCCCACTTTGGGTCCAGCCTGGCTGCACCCCGGGTTTTGGTCCAGCACAGTGTCCTGGCTGCATTGCAAAGCTGCTGGCAGAGGCTCATGATGTGGTTTGGGGTTGCAGAGAGCATCCATGGGCATGGTGGGTCTTGAGTGGCTGCTTTGTGTGCTTGTGGTGGGTGCAGAGGGGAAGGCTGCACCCAGAGGAGGTCAGAGGCAGAGCCTGGGCTGGGCTCAGGGCTGGGATGGATCCACAGAGCCACAGCAGAGTGACTGGATCTAGATGATCACTCTGGTCCCTTCCAGCCCCAACCATCTTAGGGTTCTGTGATCTCCCTCCAGCAGCCCCTGCCCAAAAAGGCTTCAGAGGCTGCCCCAAGCACTGCCCCCATTTGTCAGCTGGGGACACTGAGGCACGGAGCTGGGGGCTGGCTGGGGCAGGAGACTGCTGAGTGTTCCTGCACGACTCCTCCTGCCCAAGTGGCATCACCTCCCCATGCCATGGAGCAGATGTTGCTTTCCTGCCCTTCCTTCCTACCCCCTTTACCCTCCTGGCCCCTGGGTAGGCTTCCCCCAGGGCTGTGAGGCTGCTGCCAGCCAGCCAGACGCAGGAGGTGGGGAGTGATGGACAGACCTCCCCAGGGTGTGCTGGAGGATGTGCTGGGGGGGGCTGCTGCTCTCTCTCCAGCTCCTGGAGCAGGTGTCTGTGGGTAGCACACTGGGATGGAGCCAGAACTGCCAGGACTCAGTGTGCTGGGTGCTGGCATAGGCTGGCAGCGCTGCCTGCTGTGCCCCCACAGCCTGAGCTGGTGCCCACAGGAAGGAAATCTCCAAGGCTGGACAGAATTTCACCAGAATCTGCCCATCTGCCTCACCTCCACCCCCTGCAGCTGGAGGGGTGGGTGCCCAGCAGGATGCTGTGGAAGATGGGAT
Source organism: Tricholaema leucomelas (assembly GCA_013400475.1). Lineage (NCBI taxonomy): Eukaryota > Metazoa > Chordata > Aves > Piciformes > Lybiidae > Tricholaema lacrymosa > Tricholaema leucomelas. The sequence goes on from WAAF01001065.1 coordinate 31,020, forward strand.
GCTCGTGGCCCTTCCCAGCTTAAGGGGGCTCCAGCTCTGCCCTGCTCCCTGTCTGCATCTTCACCCCCTCCATCACCCTGGGCTGCTGCATGTTCATGTCAATCCCCACCTTGCTGTGGCCTTGAGCCACTTTGCAGCACCACTGCCTGGAGTGGCTTCAGCTGCCACAGGACCTGCCCTGGGATGGAATGGGAGGTGGTGACCATCAGAGAAGAGTTTGGGTTGGAAGAGGTCTTCAAGAAGCCTTGAGGAGTCCAAGCCTTACCTCAGCAGTGCCAGGGCACCACCAACCCATGGCCCCTGGCACCACAGCTCCACAGCTTTCAAACCCCCCTAGGGATGGGGACTCCACCACTGCCCTGGGCAGCCTCTTCCAGGCCTTGATAACCCTCAGGGAGAGGAAATTGTTCCTCATGGCCAACCTGAACCTGCCTTAGGGCAGCCTGAGGCCATTTCCTCTTGCCCCAGCTCTTGTTTCTAGGGAGCAGAGCCCAAGCCCCCAGCTGGCTGCAGCCTCCTCAGGGAGAGCAGCAAGCAGCAGAGAATCAGGCAGGTTGGAAGAGAGCTCCAAGCTCCTCCAGCCCAACCTATCCCCCAGCCCCATCCAATCAACCAGAGCATGGCACTAAGTGCCCCATCCAATGAGGTCTCCTCTCAGCCTCCTCTTCCCCAGGCTGAACCCCCCCCAGCTCCCTCAGCTGCTCCTCCCCAGCCCTGCTCTCCAGACCCTTCACCAACTTCATTTCCCTTCTCTGGACCTGCTCCAGCCTCTCAATATCCTTCCTGGAGCAAGGTTCTCACTGCCACTGAGGTGTGAATTCCAGCTGGGAATTTGCCCAAGACAGACAGGCTCTGGATGGCTGCAGGAGGTGCAGGTGGTGCTGAGCCTGGTGCTCAGCCCTTGGCAGGGGGTTGGAGCCATCCATCAGCTGGGTGCTGCAGCCTGACTCACCGCAGCCTTCATGCTCCCTTGGTCATGCTTCAGGAGCTGCTGACTCCTCTCTGGCCTCTTCAATTAGGCAGAGATTAACTGGGGGCCTAAGCTGGAGCCGTTCCCACCCCTGCCAGAGGACCTGGCTCTGCCCCTGGGGGCACAGTGAGTGCTGCTGCTCGTGGGGTGCCCGTGGTGGCTGTGCCAGTGCAGGGTGGGGGGGGTTTGGTTGTGCTCAGACCTGAGGCAAGAGCTGGGGGAGCTTCTTGCCTACCCCTGCCCATCCATCCCTGCCCACCCATCCTCCTTCTCTCCCCTTCTAGGTGCCTACCTAGTGCCATACCTGGTGCTGCTCATCATCATTGGGCTGCCTCTCTTCTTCCTGGAGCTGGCAGTGGGGCAGAGGATCCGCCGGGGCAGCATCGGGGTCTGGAACTACATCTGCCCCCGCCTGGGGGGCATTGGCTATGCCAGCTGCCTGGTGAGTGCAGCCCTGCCTGCTGCTGGGTGCCCAGCTCAGGCTGGCTCTGTTAGCAGGCTGTGAAGTGGGGGAGTGAGCTGGAAGCCAACCTCGAGGAGCTTCGTGTGGAGTTTGGGGAGGTCCAGGGGAGGTTTTCCAGCTCCCAGCTGGGTGGGATCCTGGAATTGTTTGGGCTGGGAAAGTCTTCCGAGGTCATCCAGGCCAACACCAACCCAGCCCCACTGTGGCCACCAAACCCTGTCCCCAGGTGCCATGGCCAAGCCTTTCTTGACCACCTCCAGGGATGGGGACTCCACCACCTCCCTGGGCAGCCTGTGCCAGTCCCTGAGCACTCTCACAGCAAAGAAGTATTTCCTCAGCTCCAACCTGGCACAGTTTCGTGCCAGTTCCTCTCCTTCTAGCACCTGATACTAAGGGGAAGATCTCAACCCCCAGCTGGCTCCAGCCTCCCCTCAGGGAGCTGCAGAGAGCAGTGAGGTCTCCTCTCAGCCTCCTCCAGGCTGAACCCCCCCAGCTCCCTCAGCTGCTCCTCCTCAGCTCTCTTCTCCAGACCCTTCCCCACCTTTGTTGCCCTTCTCTGGACCCCTTCTCCCAGCAGCTCTGCTGCCCTCCTGTCCCTGCCCCGCTGGGAGGTGCTGGGCACAGTGTCACTGCCCTGTGACGTCTCAGCCTGTCCTCCTGCCTCCCCCAGGTCTGTTTCTTTGTTGGTCTCTACTACAATGTCATCATTGGTTGGAGCATCTTCTACTTCTTCAAGTCCTTCCAGTACCCTCTGCCCTGGAGTGAGTGCCCCCTGGTGAAGAACGGCTCCGTGGCTGGTAAGGGATGGGCACTGGCGTGGGAGGAGCACTTGCCAGGGGAAGGGGGCACTGGGGACACCCAGCACCTGTAGCCACTGCAGCTGGGGGAGCTGGAGGCTGAGGTGGCTCCTGCAGCACTGAGTCCTCTCCAGTCCAGCTGCTTTGGTCAGATGGAGATCACAAAATGGGTTGGGGTTGGAAGGGACCTTAAAGCTGAGGCAGTTCTGACCCCCCCCTGCCACGGCCAGGGGCAGCTCCTGCCAGGGCAGGCTGCCCAAGCACTCACCCAGCCTGGCCCTGAGCATCTCCAGGGTTTCCCTTGAGTTGGACAAATGCTTCCCACGCTTCCCCCTCTGGATCTGCCCTCCCTGATGGGGTTTGATGTCACTTTGGGCATCCAGAGCTCGAGCCCCCAGGCTGCCTTGATGCTTGGGGCCAGGATCTGACCCAGGAGGGTGAAAAAAGACAGACAGAGCCAGGCAGGGCTCACCTGAGTGCTCCACCAGTGCCCAGCTGAGATGCTGATGGAGCTCACAGTGTTTGACAGCTTCTGAGCACCTCCCTGGGACACACTGGGAGCTGACACAGCAAATGCAGAGGTCTCTCCTGCTCAGCATCCAACTTCCACCTGACAGCAGCCTCCTGGCCTGGCTCTTCTCTTCCTGCTGGAGATGAACCTCAGTAACTCTGTCCCTTGGTTTTCAGAGGTCCCTGCTCCTGTGCCCAGCCCTGCAGGGACCACAAGGATCAGCCAACTCCAACCCCCCCTGCCATGGCAGGGACACCTCACACTAGGGCAGGCTCTCCAGAGCCTCATCCAGCCTGGCCCTGAACACCTCCAGGGACTGGGGCCTCGACCCCCTCCCTGGGCAACCTGTTTCTGGCTCTCACCACCCTCATGCTGAGGAACTTCCTCCTCACCTCCAGGCTGACTCTCCTCATTTCCAGCTTTGTTCCATCCCCCCCAGTCCTGTCACTCCCTGACTGCCTCAGAAGTCCCTCCCCAGCTTTCCTGTAGCCCCCTTCACATCCTGGAAGGCCACAAGAAGGTCACCTCAGAGCCTTCTCCTCTCCAGCCTGCACAGCCCCAACTCTCTCAGTCTCTCCTTACAGCAGGGCAGCTCCAGCCCTCTGCTCATCCTTGTGGCCCTTCTCTGGACACCCTCCAGCACCTCCACATCCCTCTTGTCCCAGGGGCTCCAGAGCTGGACACTGGACACAGTACTCCAGGTGGGGTCTCCCCAGTGCGGACATCCTAAAGAGTCCCTCCCCAGCTTTCTTGTAGCCCCCTTCAGATAATGGAAGGCCACAACAAGTTCACCTGGGAGCCTTCTCCTCTGCAGACTGATCCTCTGTGAGGTGTTGGGTGGCTCTCCCCCACCCCCTCATGCCCTCCTGCCTCTGCTTGGTTGCAGTTGTGGAGGCTGAGTGCGAGCGGAGCTCTGCCACCACCTACTTCTGGTACCGAGAGACCTTGGACATCTCCAACTCCATCTCGGAGAGTGGAGGCCTCAACTGGAAGATGACTCTGTGCCTGCTGGTGGCCTGGAGCCTTGTTGGCTTGGCCATGATCAAAGGCATCCAGTCCTCAGGGAAGGTGAGGCTCGGGGCCACCTGGACCCGGCTGGGGTCTGGCCTCAACCAGAATCACAGAATGGCAGAGGCTGGGAGGGATCCCAGAGGGTCACAGAGTGTCAGGGCTGGGAGGGATCTCAGAGGGTCACAGAGTGTCAGGGCTGGGAGGGATCCCAGAGGGTCACAGAGTGTCAGGGCTGGGAGGGATCCCAGAGGGTCACAGAGTGTCAGGGGTGGAAGGGATCCCAAAGCTCATCCAGTCCAGCCCCTGGCAGAGCAGGATCAGCTGGAGCAGGTCACACAGGAACACATCCAGGCAGGGTTTGAACCTCTCCAGAGAGGGAGACTCCACAGCCCCCCTGGGCAGCCTGTGCCAGGCTCTGTCACCCTCCCAGGGGAAAAAAATCCTCCTCATGTTTCCATGAAGCTTCCTCTGCCTCAGCTTCCACCACTGCCCCTTGCCTGGCACTGGGCATCACCCAGCAGAGCCTGGCTGCAGCCCCCTGGCACTCCCTGCACATCTTTATAGCCACTGCTGAGGTCACCTCTCAGGCTCCTCTGCCCCAGGCAGCACAGCCCCAGCCCAGGCTCTCCTCATGAGAGCTGTTCCATTTTTCTCTCCTCCAAGAGAGAAGTTCCACTGAAGCCTCCAGCCAGGACCAGGCTCTGCTGCCCTGCCCCGGGGCTGTTGGAGAGCTACCTGGAGGGACACTGCAGAGGCTGCTGCTGGGCTCTGCTCGCAGGGAGCTGCAGACAGAGCAGGGGGGAATGGCCTCAGGCTGAGCCTGGGGAGGTTCAGATTGGACACCAGGAGAGAGTGGTCAGGGACTGGGGTGAGCTGCCCTGGGAGGTGCTGGAGCCCCCCAGCCTGGCTGTGTTCCAGAGGGGTTTGGATGTGGTGCTTTGGGGTAGGGTTTAAGGTGAATGTTGCAGAGCAGAGCTCTGGGCTGGGCTTGGTGCAGGAAGGATCCTGCAGCTGGGGGTGTGCAGCTGGGGATCCTGCAGCAAGGAACCTGCAGCAGGGGGTCCTGCAGCTCAGCCCTGCACTGCCTGGGGGAGTAAACCTCGTTTTGGGTGGGGGTAACCTTCCCTTCTGCCCCTCCCCCCCCCCCCCCCCCCCCCC
>WAAF01001065.1:52267-72806 GCA_013400475.1 Tricholaema leucomelas
CCAACCTTTTCCCCTCCCCTGTCCCATCTCTGCTTCCCCCCCCCACAACCCCCTTCCTCCGCCGACCCTCCAGCTCCTGGCCCGGAGGAAGGGTGCACGTAGAGGGCATCTCCCAGCCACCGAAATCTATGATCAGCTCCGTGTGTGTCTCCTCCTACCGTGGACGCAAGTCTGGGAACAAACCACCCTCCAAAACATGCCTGAAGGAGGAGATGGGCAAAGGGGAAGAGTCGGACAAGATCACCATCAACGTAGGTGGCACCCGGCATGAGACCTACAAGAGCACCCTGCGGACTCTGCCGGGCACCCGCCTGGCCTGGCTGGCAGACCCTGACGCCCAGAGCAACTTTGACTTTGACGGCCAAAGCAACGAGTTCTTCTTCGACCGCCACCCTGGCATCTTCTCCTACGTCCTCAACTACTACCGCACGGGCAAGCTGCACTGCCCCGCGGACATCTGCGGGCCCCTCTTCGAGGAGGAGCTGACCTACTGGGGCATCGACGAGACCGACGTGGAGCCCTGCTGCTGGATGACCTACCGGCAGCACCGCGACGCCGAGGAGGCCCTCGACATCTTCGAGAGCCCCGAGCCCGGCGGAGGGACCGGCGCCGAGGAGCCCGAAGAAGAAGGGGGCAGGGAGATGGCACTTCAGCGCCTGGGCGTGGATGAGAGGCCGCCGGGGGCAGCGGGGGCGGCCGGAGGGGGCGGCTGCTGTCGGAATTGGCAGCCCAGGATGTGGGCACTCTTCGAGGACCCCTACTCGTCCAAGGCGGCCAGGGTAAGCTCCCGAGGGGCGGCGGTGGGGACGGGGGGGGATGGGGACCCGATGGCTTCATCTCCCCAGCCCCCAGCACGACCACGGAGTCCTTCAGATTGGCGAAGCCCTCTGGCATCACCCAGTCCAACCAGCAACCCAACACCACCATGCCCACTAAAGCCCTTGCCCAGCTGCCATGGCCACGTCTTTCTTGCACACCTCCAGGGCTGGGCACTCCACCACCTCCCTGGGCAGCCTCTGCCAGGCCCTGACCACTCTTGCAGCAAAGAAATTGTTCCTCGTGTCCAGGCTGACCCTCCCCTGGCACATCCTGAGGCCAGAAGGTGAGATGGACTCTCCCAGTGGGTGATCACCTCCCAGCATGGGGCACGGTGGGCATCTCCCGTCCGAGGGCAAGTCTCTGCTGTCATCTCCCCAGCCCCTCCCAATGCAAAGTATCTGGGATGAAACTGGGGGCAAGCTCCCTCACTGCCCCCTTAACACCTTCAGGTGCTGCCTGGGCACCTCCTGGGCACAGGAGGGTTTGTCAGGGAGTGCCCTTGGCAGGGCTGAGCCCTGGCAGAGCTTCAGGGTGCCCCAGGGCAGGCAGGGTGCTCAGGTTCCTCTCAGTGTGTGCCCACACCAAAGGGCTGTGTGTGGGGGACAGAGCTGCTGCCTTCTGGCACCCAGACCAGGTCCTGAAGCAAGTGGGATCCAAGTGGTTGTCCCTAAGGGGCTGCTGCTCCTCTTCTACAGAGCAGCAGCCCCCCAGGACCCCCCTCCCTGCTCCCCACTCCTCTGTGCCCCTCTCTGTCATCGTGCTGGTGCCACCCACACGCAGCATACGGTGCCCATCAGCACGTGCCAGTGCAGGCACAAACACAACCTCCCCCAACCTGCTTCACCCAGTGCCTCCCTGGGGGTCCAGCACCCCCCAGTGCTCCCAGTACAGCCCAGCACAGCCTCACACCAGCACACACCTGCACAGACACCACCCACGACCACCCTGTTGCACCCCCATGCCCACAACCCCTGCCCAGGCTGTATCCCTCCACCCCAGGCACCTTTTGGGCTCCTGCCTTGGGCACCTCCTCTCCCAGTTTAACCTCAGGTTGTCCCCAAAGTGCTGCCCACGGACCCCCAGGCATCTGTGCCCCCACACTGACCCCCACACCCCAGACCAGATGCACTTAGGGCTCCTGGCTTGGGCACCCTGCACAGGCATCTCCTTCCCCAGCTACTCTTAGATCATCTCCCAGATGTTGCCCCCAGACCCTCCCCACACTCATCCCCCCCACCCTCACCCACTGACCCCCAGACACCCACTCACTCTCCCCCCACCTCAGACTGGGTGCATTTTGGGCTCCTAACTCGAGCACCCTGCACAGGCATCTCCTCCCCTAGCTACTCTCAGACCATCCCCAAAGGGCTGCTCATGGACCCCCACCCATCTACCAACCCCTAGACACCCACCTACCCACCCCCAAACCCAGGAGCATCTTTGGCTTCCTGCCTCTGGCACCTTGCACATGAATCTCTTCTCAGACCATCTTCGAAGTGCAGAGATCTTCTCCTGCCACTGGAGATCTTCTCCTGCCACTGGAGATGCTCACAGGCCCTTCTGGGTCACATCTTCCACTCTCCAATAGGCTTAGGGCTGCTCAGGCAGAAGGGGAAACTGAGGCACACTGAGGCAACCAAGCTGTGCCAGCACAGCCTGCCCAGTGCACCCAGTCCATGCAGGGCAGCTTTACTGGTTGGCAGTCGTGGTCCAGCACTGAGCTGCTCCAGGACCCATCAGCATCTCTCCAGACTCAACATTCAGGGCATTTTGGGGTGCCTGAAGTGGGGCTTCTTTGGCAGCCCCTCCCCCATTTTGGACTCCTCTGTTCCATTTTCAGAGGCCATGCTGGGGCTTGTGGCCTGCATTTGGTCTGGGGATGCTCCAGAGAAGCCCCTGAGATGCCACCTGGCAGCAGTGGAAGGCTCCCAGTGGGCACAGGCTGTGTGTGTGCCCCCTTGGCTCCCACACCAGCCATGGCTAAGAGTCTCCAGGGTTGAATTTCTCAGGTCCTTGCTGCTTGGAGCAGCTCCTTGGGCCCTGACTCAGTTGGCCTCTGGCTCTCTCCATCTCTCCTTCCATTCCTTCTCCCTCTCAGCACCTCCTGAGCTGGCAGCTGCAGGATGTGAGGTTAGAAATTCCACCCCCACAAAGCTTTTAGTGTCTTCTCCTCGTAGCATTTGATGCCCACAGGAGGTTGGCTTCTGTGCCCCAGAATCAGTCACTTGTTGGGTGGGAGAGACCTCAGAGATCCTCGAGTCCAACCCCCAGCCTGTGCCCACTGAAATGTGTCCCCAGAGTGCCACCTCCACACACCTTGCACACCTCCAGGGTGTCTAATCCACTCTCCACGAAAATCTGGTCCCTGCTGTAGCTCTGTCCCAGCTGGAGCCTGAAAGTCTTCTTCTCCTCTCAGGAAACTGCCCTGGGAGGGGTGGTGAATGGTGCCACATCCAGCTGGCAGCTGGCACCAGTGCTGTGCCCCAGGGATCAGTGCTGGGCACAGTCCTGTCCAATATCTTTATTGATGATCTGGAGCAGGGGATTGAGTGCAGCAGCAGTGAGGTTGCAGATGGCACCAAGCTAGGAGCAGTGTGGAGCTGGTGGAGGGTAGCAGAGCCCTGCAGAGGGACCTGGCCAGGCTGGGTGGGCAGAGGCCAAGGGGATGAGACTTTTGATGCTGTCCTGGTGGCTGCACAGAGACTTGGCTGAAGTTTTGAGACACCCAAACCAACCAACCAAACCCAACCCCTTGGGCCTGGAGCAAGACCTCTCAGGTCAGACCTTCAGCTGCTGCAGAACTGGAGCAGCACCATGGCCCCTGGGGTGGGGGCTGAGGGTTGCCACCAGCTCTGAACTCGACTCTGCTGTTTTTAGAGGTGAATTTTCCTCCTGGGGCTGGAGCAGATCTCACCTCCACGGCTCCTGCAGCAGCTCTGCTCCACTGCCTGACTGCTCCTCGCTGCTTCTCTTCTTCCTCCTCTGCACTGGGGGTCAGCATGGGACTGAGGGTGTGCTTGGAGGCTGAGGGTCAGCTGGGAAGCTTAGGGTGTGCTTGGAGGCTGAGGGTCTATGGAGGCTGAGAGTCTTTGGAGGCTGAGGGTCAGCTTGGAGACTGAGGGTCCTCTCTTCAGGTTCTCCTGAGATCCCCCAGGCAGAGAAATTCAGGAGCACTTCATAGATGCATGGAATGGGTTGGAAGGGACCTCAAAGCTCCTTCAGTGCCAACCCCTGCCTCACCCAGCCTGGCCTTGAGCAGCTCCTGGGAGGGGGCAGCCACAGCTGAGGAGCAGATGGTTGTGGCCATGCCAGCACTGTGCAGACTCTTGGCAGTCAAACTGCTCTGGGTGCTGGGTTTGCTTCCCACACTGTGGAATGCTGACTGGATGAGGGCTGCCTCTGCCACTCGTGGAGCCACCTCGTGGGCTGTGGTCTGAGGAGTGTCACAGAATCATTCAACAGTTTAGGTCAGAAGAGCCCTTTAAGATGGTGGAGGCAGATCCTTAGCCCAGCCCTGCCAGGGCACCACCAAGCCATGGCCCTCAGCACCACCTCTCCACACCCCTCAGACCCCTCCAGGGATGGAGATTCCACTCCCTGGACGAGCCTCAAGGGCAAGAAATTGTTGCTCATGGCCAAGCTAAACCTCCCCTGGAGCAATCTGAGGCCATTCCCCCCTTGTCCTATCTCTTGCTCTTGGGGAGCAGAGGCCAACCCCAGCCTGGCTCCAGTCTCCTCTCAGGGAGCCGCAGAGAGCAATGAGGTCTCCTCTCAGCCTCCTCCTCTCCAGGCTGAGAAGAGCTCCCCCAGCCCCCTCAGCTGCTTCTCCCCAGCCCTGTTCTCCAGACCCTTCCCCAGCTTTGTTGCCCTTCTCTGGACCAGCTCCAGCCCCTCAGTGTCCTCTTTGCGTGGACATCTCAGCCCATCCCCATGCAGATGTCTCTCACTGTGGGGGCAGAATCCTCACCCAGAGCTTTCTCCATCCCTTAGAGCTTCACACCCAACTCTTGGAGGGTTGCTGCTGCCTGTGCTGGGCCCTCCTGGGTTTGCCCTTGGGGACACCCCTCAAGGATGCTCTCAGCAGGCTCAGGGCTGCCTGCTCATTACCACTGGTGGTCAGGGCTGGGTTTTTCTCAGCGTGACTCAGGCTGCTTCTGCTGCTGATTCACTCCAGCCAGGACCTGGGCTGTCATCTGGAGCAAGCTCCTGCTGCAGGCAGCCACTCTGGTGGTTGGACAGCAAAAGGTCCCATCCTGCTGGGTGCTGTAGCAGGAGCTATGTGTCCCAAACCTGCTGGGTGCTTCTGCTGGAGGAAGGTAGCAGAGAAGCTTTTCTTCCCCTCCCTGGTTTGGGCTCTTGGAAACAGATGCTGTGGGTGATGGACTCATCATGAGCTCATCCTGGTGGGGAGGAGGCTGAGCAGGACTGATGGAGGGGTACAAAGTGTCAGAGCCTCTGATCTCCACTGGGTGCCTCCTGCCCCTCCCAGCTCCCATCCTCAGGGTGTCACAGGGAGGAGGTGGCACAGAGAGGACAAAGGTCTCACCAGTCAGGCAGAGGGAGAATTGGAAGCTTCTGGGTGTCCCCAGGTCTTGGCATCCATGGGATGCTGAGCCCTGCCTGCTCCTCTCCTCCTCATCCTCCTCAATGGGCACATGGTCCACCACTGACCCTCAGGCAGCAAGGAGAGGGCAGAGGACATCTCTGATCCACCCAGACCCAAACCTCACCGTGGCAAATGGTGCAAGCAGCTCCCCTGGGGAGGGAGGGATGAATGCTGGGGGGAGCTCTTTGGCTTACTTCTCCCCAGGTTCCCTTTCCATGTCTCTTCCCAGTGGAGGCTTGCTCCAGACCCAGGCTGCTGCAGGTCTGCCTTCATGGAATGATGGAATGCTCTGGCCTGGAAGAGACCTTTCCAAGCCTCTCCTTGCAGTCATCAGGGATGTCCCCAACCAGAGCAGGCTGCTCAGAGCCCCAAACAACCTGAGCTGGAATGGTGCCAGGGATGGGGCATCCCCAGCCTCTTTGGGCAACCCAGGCCAAGGTCTCACCACCCTCAGTGTCAAACATCCCCAGCACTGCCCACAGCTGGATCCCTGCTCCCCTCCTCCTGCGTGCACTTGGAGCAAGGCTCTGGCCCGATGGCCTCAGACACTCAGGTTTGGTGCTGACTCATGTCGGAGTGTCTGGGCAGCAGGATGGCTCCTGGGGTGTTCTGGGCTGCTTGCTCTCATTTTGCTTGAGTGAGGACTTCCCCCAGCCCTGCTGCTGCTATTCACTAGCAAGGATCAGGAGAGAGGCACCAAAGGCAGGCAACAACACAGCTGTGTCTCAGCCTGCCCTAAAGTTCTTGTCACAGGATCCCAGCGTGGTGAGGGTGGGAAGGGACCTCTGGGGCACCTCCAGTCCAACCCCAGCTGCTAAAACAGCCTCAGCTAGTTCAGAGTGGCTCACACAAAGCATGTCACAGGATCCCAGTGTGGTGAGGGTGGGAAGGGACCCCTGGGGCACCTCCAGTCCAACCCCAGCTGCTAAAACAGCCTCAGCTAGGTCATGCTGCTCAGGGTGGCTCACAAAATGCCTGCTCCCCTCCAGAGAGGAGAGCCTGCCCCAAGCCTCCTGCTCCCAAGGGCTGTCCCCAGCCGGCTCAGCGCCTGCATGGTTTCTGCTCTCGCAGGTGGTCGCCTTTGCCTCTCTCTTCTTCATCCTGGTCTCCATCACAACCTTCTGCCTGGAGACACACGAGGCCTTCAACATCAACGTCAACGTGACGGAGACGCTGGTGGTTGGCAACACCACCAGGGTGCTGCTGACGCACAAGGTGGAGACGGAGCCCATCCTCACCTACATCGAGGGGGTCTGCGTCCTCTGGTTCACCCTGGAGTTCCTGGTGCGCATCATCTGCTGCCCAGACAAGCTCCTCTTCGTCAGAAACCTGCTCAACATCATTGACTTCGTGGCCATCCTGCCCTTCTACCTGGAGGTGGGGCTCAGTGGGCTGTCCTCCAAGGCCGCCCGGGACGTGCTGGGCTTCCTGCGCGTGGTTCGCTTCGTCCGCATCCTGCGCATCTTCAAGCTGACTCGGCACTTCGTGGGGCTGAGGGTGCTGGGCCACACGCTGAGGGCCAGCACCAACGAGTTCCTGCTCCTCATCATCTTCCTGGCCTTGGGGGTCTTGATTTTCGCCACCATGATCTACTACGCCGAGAGGATCGGGGCCAAGACGTCCGACCCCCGCGGCAGCGACCACACTCACTTTAAGAACATCCCCATCGGCTTCTGGTGGGCTGTGGTCACCATGACGACGCTGGGCTATGGGGACATGTACCCCAAGACCTGGTCGGGCATGGTGGTGGGGGCCCTGTGCGCCCTGGCGGGGGTGCTGACCATCGCCATGCCCGTGCCCGTCATCGTCAATAACTTTGGGATGTACTACTCCTTGGCCATGGCCAAGCAGAAGCTGCCAAAGAAGAAGAAGAAGCACATCCCACGGCCTGCCCCGCTGGAGTCGCCAACCTTCGGCAAGCCAGGGGACAACTCCCCCCGCGACAGCAGCCAGAGCGACACCTGCCCCTTGGCCGCCGGGGAGGGGGCGGCCGAGAGGAAGCGCTCAGGTGAGAGCACCGAGCTGGGGCAGAGGGCAGGGGAGACCTCTGGGAGCAGCCACGGCACTGCTGCTGGTCCCTCCAGTCCCTAAGGACCAGGATGTGGCCCTCAGCTCATGGCTTGGTGACAACCACTCCACGGAAGTGCTTTCTGCCCCTTGAGTCCCTAGGGACTGAGATGTGGCTCTCAGCTCATGGGTTGGTGACGACTTGGTGCCTCCAAGGCAGCACTGTTGGTCCCTCCAGTCCCTAAGGACCAGGATGTGGCCCTCAGCTCATGGATTGGTGACAACCACTCCAAGGAAGTGCTTTCTGCCCCTTGAGTCCCTAGGGACTGGGATGTGGCCCCCAGCTCATGGGTTGGTGACGACTTGGTGCCTCCAAGGCAGCACTGTTGGTCCCTTCAGTCTCTAAGGACCAGGATGTGGCCCTCAGGTCATGGGTTGGTGACAACTTGGTGCCTCTGAGGCAGCACTGTTGGTCCCTTGAGTCCCTAGGGACTGAGATGTGGCTCTCAGCTCTTGGGTTGGTGACAACCTGGTGACTCCAAGGAAGTGCTTTCTACCTCTTGAGTCCTTAGGGACTGGGATGTGGCCCTCAGCTCTCGAGTTGGTGACAACTTGGTGCCTCCAAGGCAGCACTTTTGGTCCCTTGAGTCCCTAAGAACAAGGATGTGGCCCTCAGCTCTCAAACTGGTGACACCTTGGTGCAGAAAGGGCCCCTGGGGGTCAGGACGTTGGTGATGTATTGGTGGGGCAGGATGCTGCAGCTCAAGGTCCTTCCCGAGGGCACGGTGGGGAAAGGCCATGTCCTGCTTTGCTACCTGCAGTGTCACCATGGTGTGACCCAAGGTGTCTCTCCCTAGCCCACCTCCTCCTCATGCTGACAGAGGGAGGACCACTTGGCCAACACTCAGCCCAGTGATGCCCTCGGGGTGCCACATCTGCACATCTCATCTGCCCCAAGAGATCCTCCTGGCTCTCTATAGCTCCCCAAAAGGAGGCTGGAGCCAGGGGGGGTTGGGTTCTGCTCCCTAGTCTTAGGTGACAGGAGAGGAACTGGCCTGAAATTGTGCCAGGGGAGAGTTAGGTTGGAGATGAGGAACAATTTCTTTGCTGCAAGAGTGGTCAGGGATTGGCACAGGCTGCCCAGGGAGGTGGTGGAGTGCCCACCCCTGGAGGTGTGCAAGAGAGGTGTGCCCATGGCAGCTGGGGGCATGGCTTAGTGGGCATGGAGGTGCTGGGTTGGTGCTGGACTGGATGATCCTGGAGGGCTTTGCCAGCTGATACAGTTCTAAGAGCCCTGGCACTGGGCAGCAGTCAGAGTCCTGCTCTGGAGGAGCAGCTCAGCCCCATCCCATCAGCCCAACACTGACTCAGGAGCTCAGGTCAGAGCTGCCCTGGCACAGCATCTCCTCAGCTGAGCAGGCAGAGTCAGGTGGCAGAAGTCAGCACTAAGCTGAGCACCTCCTGCCTCATCAGCCCCAGCTCTGCAGAGCCAATTCCCACTGATTGGGTGGGTGGGTCTGAAAGGCCAGGCCTGGGCTGCTCCTTCTCTCAGCAGGGCTAAGAGCTGCTCTTGGCTGCCCAGGATCAAGGTCTGGCATGGTTCTGCTCCCCTGCTCGCTCCGAGGCAGGGGGTCCAGGCTGGGCTCAGCACCTGCACTTGCAGGTCTTGCTCTGGGCCATCTGCAATCTGCTCACAAACCTCAGCTCCAGAAGCTCCACCTCGACAGGAGGAGCAGCTCCTTTCATGGGAGCCCTGGAGCAGGCTGCCCAGAGAGGTGCTGCAGACATCTCTGCAGACATTCCAAACCCACCTGGCTGTGCTCCTGTGTGCCCCTCTCCAGGTGACCCTGCTTTGGCAGGGGGTGTTTGGGCTCAATGACCTCCAGAGGTCCCACCCAGCCCCCTCTCATTCTGTGCTTCTTACACAGCCTAAGCAAACCCTCCTGCCCCCCCCAGGCCCCTCACCCCCTGGGGCCATCCCCTGCTGATGGATCTCTGCCACCCTCTTGCAGACTCCAAGCAGAACGGTGAGGCCAACGCGGTGCTGTCGGACGAGGAGCAGCCACTGTCGCCCCCCGGCCAGGAGGAGAGACCCTCGAGGCGCTCCAGCACCCGGGACAGGAGCAAGAAGTCCTCCACCTGCTTCCTGCTGGCCACGGGGGACTTCTCCTGCACAGCAGATGGAGGCATCCAGAAAGGTATGGCTGGGGCTGGAGGTGTTGGCTGGCCCAGGGGCTGGGGAGGGCGAGGTGGAGGTTTGTTGGATCAATCCAAGACTGCTTCACCTCCATCTGCCTGCCTGGCTCTTGTCCTCTGCTCCCCGAGGCCACTTCTCTTCCTGCCTCTCCATCTGCTTCATCTCTGCCCTCCACATCTCTCTCTGCTCCCTCAGGCCTTTTTGGTTTCTCCTCCCCCTCTGATTGTCACCCTCTGGGGTCTGTGGCCCCAGGCTGGCCGCAGTGCCCTGCTTGGGGACAGGTCTGTCCCTTTGCTTCCCTGCGTCCCAGCTTCTGTCCCTCCAGCTCCTCTCCTTGGCCTTCAGTCACCTGTCTCGGGGTGGTGTGAGGGGGACACCTCCTGGGGCTGTGGCTGAAGGGGGTCAGGAGGCTTGCAGCTGGGGGGGAGGAAATAATCCAGCAGCTTTTGCTCTCCTCTCCCCCTCGAGTGTCTCCTGGTGGGGTTGGGCGTGAGGAGCTCTGCGATGTGTCGAGCTCTGCCTTGCCAAGGCTCCAGGCTGCCAGCAGGGTTGGCTCCTCCAGGCTTGGGAAGTGTTGAGCTTTCCTTCAGGAAACTGTGGGGGAGATGAGTCAGGCAAACACAAACCTCTTCTTCCCCTGACACAGCAACAGTGCCCTGCAGCCTGGGCCCCCACAGCCTGCTCTGCTCCGCCAGTGAATGCCCTGTGCCCCCCGCCCAGCCCCTGGCAGGGGACATCCAGAGCCTGCCTTGGGCCACAGAAGTCAGCTTCAGGCTCCTCGTTCTTAGGGCATGGCTCAGATTTTCTTGTGTGCCCAAGGTAGGGTGGGATGATGGAGCTGCAGAGCTGACCTACCTCTGCCCCCTTTCTGGTGCCCCCTTTCTGGTGCCCCCTTTCTGGTGCCCCCTTTCTGGTGCCCCCTTTCTGGTGCCCCCTTTCTGGTGCCCCCTTTCTGGTGCCCCCTTTCTGGTGCCCCCTTTCTCATGTCTCTTTTTCTTGGTGCCTCCTTTGTTTGGTGCCCCCTTCTCGGTGCCTTCCTTTTTTTGGTGCCCCCTTTCTGGTTCCTCCTTTTGGTAGCATCTGATGCAGGCTGCTCACAGGGAGCAGTGGATGTGAGCTGGGACCAAGCAGCAGGAGCAAAGATGATGTCCTTCACCTCTGAGCTCCACACCAAGACCTGCTGGCTCCTGGTGGTGATGCTTTGGAGGCCACCAAGGATTTGTTGCTGTAGCACTGCTTGAGGTGGGCTGGAGCCTGGATGGGCTTGGGGCACAGGGAGCAGTTTGGGGACTTTCCTTGCATTAGTAGAAGCAGTTTGGGGGCTTCCTCCCGGGGAATGAAGGTTTCCCTTCAGCACTCCTGCCCAACCTCATCCCTAAGGAGAGGGCAAGGATGCAGAGCTCTGCTCATCTCCAGCCAGAAGGGTGCTGGAAGTGTCTTGTGTTTGGTTCCTGGAACTGCCTTCTCCTGGGAAGTTTGGCTCTTAAGTCCTGCTCGTGCTGAGGAGGCTTCCAGTCCTGCTCCAGGCCTGGGGAGGTGCTGGGCTGGAGGGAG
Organism: Tricholaema leucomelas; assembly: GCA_013400475.1. NCBI lineage: Eukaryota > Metazoa > Chordata > Aves > Piciformes > Lybiidae > Tricholaema lacrymosa > Tricholaema leucomelas. The sequence continues at coordinate 63,451 of WAAF01001065.1, forward strand.
TGAAGGAGAAGGATGAAGCCAGTGCTGAGCTCCATCCTGGGCAGCTCTTCAGCTGTAGCATTTGAGCTTGGCCCCATTGCAGCAAGGAGAAGTGGAGCAGGCCCAGGGAGCTGAGGGCCCAGGGCTGCTCTCAGTGGGCTCCCAAATGACATTACTTGGTTGCAGGAGACCAGGAGGGTTTCTGTCCTGCACACAGGCAGCAACAGCCATTTGAAGGACACTTTGGTGGTCTCCCTGGGCTCTTCTGGTGTCTCTCCTGCCAATGGCAGAGTGCTCTTTACAATCCAAACTGGATGTCTACGTGGGTCACCTACCCCCACCTTGCTGCAGTGGTTTTTCACCTGGACAAAGGTGGATCTGGTGTCCAGGAGGTCTTCAGTGAGCTGCAAGAGCTTTTGGGCACTTGGAAGCTCAACATCTGTGTCCTTCTTGGGCTGTTGGAGGATACTCTTCTGGAAGGTCAGGGCTGGTGTCTCTCTTGGTGAAATGCTTCAGGGTTGGTGGTGAGCAGAGATGGTCAGAGGGACAAAGCAGCCCCCAATGCTCCAGCCAGAAGCTGCTGGGAGCCACAGAGGAGCCTCCTCCCTGGGTCCTGATTTATGCCCTGCTGAGCCTGTTTGTTCTGGTACTGGGCTGTTGGCAGCTCTGCAAACTGAGCTGAGCTTGGTTCTGAGCCCGACTCGCTGGTGCCCATCTGTCAGATCCCTGGGACAGGTACTGATGTCTGCCAGCTGTGGAAACCAGGAGGTGGAGCTGGTTCAGGAAGGATGCTGCAGGTCTTGGCACCCACCCTGGTTTGAGCCCAATTCCAGAGGCTGGGCATGCTGGGACAGCTCCAATTGAAGAGCTGACCCTGCCCACCACCCCTTGGCACTGGGCTGTGGAGGAGACTGAGTGCATTGCCATGTGGCATGAGCTTCTTGGCCCTGGGGGTGCTTCCAGCGCTGCCACCTTGCTCCCTTGATGGTGGAGATGTCTTCAGACCCCTTCAGCTCTCGGGTCCTGCTCAGCAGTCCTCCAAAAAGTGTCCTGCTGGGACCCAGACATGTTGGCATGAGGCTGTCTTGCCATGAGAGTCCCTGCCCTCTGCTGGGGTGGAAGGATATGGAGGCAGGGGGGGTCTAGAAATGGACTCCAGTCCCTCATGCTGGGTCACAGGAAGGGTTCTCAGGCACTGGGACAGGTGATGGAGTCCCCATCCCTGGAGGTGTTTAAAAGCCACATGGATGTGGTGCTGAGGGACGTGGTTTGGTGGCAGTGGCTTAGCAGCAGTGGTGGCATTGTGAGCCCCAGATGAGTCTTGGACTTGATGATCTCAAAGGTCTCTTCCAACCTCAACAGCTACATGAGGTAGGAGAAGGTAGTGATAGAAAGCAGGGTGGGATTGGGAGAGGAGCCACAGGCAGTGGGGTTAGGTGGAGGGGAGAGGATTTACCTCCTCTGGAGAGCTTCCAATCCCTCCTGGCCATTGTGCCCCTGGGCAAGCTGCTGTGGGTGCCCTGCTGGAGCAGGGGGCTTGGGCTGGATGACCTCCAGAGGTCCCTTCCAGCCTCACCAGGCAGGACTTCTGTGACACCCTCCTGGCAATTCAGCTCTTCCAGCACCACTTTTGCCTTGGTTGCCCCCAGCCTGAGTTCCTTCCCTGGCCTGTGCCTTAGTGCTTAGAGCCCAGGTCCGGGGAGGAGCAGCTGAGGGAGCTGGGGGGGGAGGTTCAGCCTGGAGAAGAGAAGGCTGAGAGGAGACCTCATTGCTCTGCACAGCAGCTCAGCAGTCCCAGGGCAAGAGCAAGGCTCAGCTCACAGATGAGCCTGGTGTAGGTTCTGGGGCTTGTCTAGGGGGAGCAGAGGAGCTTTGCTTCAGCTGCTGGAGGAAGGAAACGTCTCCAGCTCACCGTGGGGCTCCTCCCCACTCAGGGCTGCTCCTGCTTTGCTGCGTGGACTCCTGCCAAGGAGTAAATAAGGAAATTGCTCTTCTCCTTGGGGCCTGAGTCTGTGCTCGCTGCCACTGCAGGCACTGCAGGAAAACCTCTGCTGAAGTCAGCAACAGGTTTGGGCAGATGAACCCAAAGGGTCCCCTGGACCTTCCTCTGCTTTGCAGCTGGAGGAGCTCTGTCTCCTCCGGGAGCAGCTGGGGGTCTCCAGTGTCCCAATGCAGGCTGCTGTGGTAGGGAAATGATGAGGAGAAGAGGTGAAAAAGGGGATAAAAATCAGATGTAAAGAGGTCTGGAGCCTGCTCCAGATGGTGAGGCCACACCTAAAATCCTAGGGTCAGTTTGGAGTCCCTCACTCCAAGAAGGGCAGTCAGAGGCTGGAGCAGGTCCAGGAGAGGGCAACAAGGCTGGGGAAGGGTCTGGAGAACAGGGCTGGGGAGGAGCAGCTGAGGGTTGTTTAGGCTGGAGAAGGGGAGGCTGAGGGGAGACCTTCTGGCTCTGCAGCTCCCTGAGAGGAGGCTGGAGCCAGCTGGGGCTTGGGCTCTGCTCCCTAGGAAGAGAGACAGGACAAGGTGAAATGGCCTCAAGTTGCCCCAAGGGAGGTTTAGCCTGGCCATGAGGAACAATTTCTGCCCCTTGAGGCTTGTCCAGGCCTGGCCCAGGCTGCCCAGGGAGGTGGTGGAGTCCCCATCCCCGGAGGGCACTCAAAGCCCTGGAGCTGTGGTGCTGAGGGCCATGGCTCGGTGGTGCTCTGGCACTGCTGCGTTAAAGCTTCCATTCACTGATCTTAAAGGTCCCCTCCAAGCAAAACAATTCCATCGTCCCAGGCTGCTCCGGTCCCAGCACCCCCCCAGGGCTGGGCGTGCGGGGGCGATGCTGCGATCGCTCCGCTGGGAGCCGATCCCAGCCCGGAGCATCCCCCCCGGGCCGGCAGCCTCCCTCGGTGCGTTCGGAGGCGAAGCGAAGCCGGAGCTGCAGCATCAGCTGCCAGCAGGGCTGCGGGGCCGTGTGCCCGGCTGGGCTCGGCTCTAGGACGCATCCATCACTTTGTTTTTCTGCTGTCAGGGAGCCTCCTCCTGCCGCCCCTCGCTGCGCACGCAGCCGCTCGCTGCCAGCCGGGTGCAGGTGCCCGCGGGCAAGGCAGAGCCTGGCATGGCCTTCGCAGCCTCACACCAACATCCAGGCTGGCACAGCCCCTCGGGAGCACCAAGCCCAACCCAGAGCCCTGCTCTGCAAGATTCACCTCAGAGCACAGCCCCAAGCACCACATCCAAACCAGGCTGGAACACAGCCGGGCTGGGGGGCTCCAGCACCTCCCTGGGCAGCTCACCCCAGTCCCTGACCACTCTCTCCCCGAAAACCTTCTTCCTAATGTCCACTCTGAACCTCCCCAGGCTCAGCTTGAGGCCATTCCCCCTTGTTCTGTCTGCAGTTCCCTGCGAGCAGAGCCCAGCAGCAGCCTCTGCACAGTGTCCCTTCAGGTAGCTGCAGACAGCAAGGACGTGATGGAAGCTTCATCCCTGGAGGTTTTTAAGGCCTGTGGGCAACCTGCTCTAGTGTGAGGTGTCCCTGGGGGGGGGTGAAACTGGATGAGAGAGTCCAGCACAGAGCCACAAAGCTGCTGAAGGGATGTGAACATCTCGGGGTGGGGGGGAGGGAGTTGTGAAGGGGTCCCAGGCAAATATCTCCTCCTTAATGCCATTTCTTATGGGACATCAGCAGCACATCTGCCTGGGTGGTCGAAGGGCCACAAAGATGAGCCCAGAGCTGGAGCAGCTCTGCTGTGAGCACAGGCTGAGGGAGCTGGGGGGGTGCAGCCTGCAGAGGAGAAGGCTCCAGGGGCACCTCAGAGCTGCTGCCAGAGCCTGAAGGGATCCTGCAGGAAGGCTGCAGAGAGACTTCTGCTGAGGGGGTCTGAGCCAGGCCAAGGGGAATGGTTTGGAGCTGAGGCAGAAGCTCTGCAGTGTGAGGGTGGTGAGAGCCTGGCACAGGCTGCCCAGGGAGGCTGTGGCTGCCTCCTGCCTGGTGGTGTTCAAGGCCAGGCTGGGTGAGGCTTTGAGCAACCTGGGCTAGTTGAGAGCTGTCCTTGCCCATGGCAGGAGGTTGGGGTCGATGAGCTCTGAGCTCCCTTCCAACCTAAGGCATTTTATGGCTCTCTGATCCCTGCTCCTTTGCACGCAGGAGGATGTCAGCAGCAGCTTGCTGCTCCAGCTGGCTTCAAAACCAGAGCCGCGGGAACAGCTCCTTCCCAAGCCCATCTTTGCCCGAGTTCTGCTGCTTCCCCCTTTGCTTCAGCCCACGAAACCCCCCCAGGCTCATTCCTCATTCCGAGCAATTTGGGAAGCAAAATCCAACTCCCCACCTCCCCCTCACCAATTTGCTCTCCCAATATTGACTCTGGAGTCCTGGATTCAACCAGCACTGCTCAGCTGGGGGGAGGGGAAGGGAGGGGCAGGGCTGGAGGAGCTGCAGAAGTTCGGTTGCCCTCCGAGCCCCCTCCTTGGATTCCTGTTTCTCGCGGGGGGCGGCGCTGGGCCGCGGGGCTGGGCAGTGCCTGCTGCGCTGCTCTTGCTTCGCCCGACCGGCGGGCAGGAGGCTGCAGGGCTCTAACCTGTCCCTTCTCTTCACCAAGGGAAGTCCCGAAGCCTCAGCAGCATAGGCGATGTGGCAGCGCCCGCGGTGGCCTTGGCTCCCCTCTCCTCCCGCTGCAGCGCTCCCTGCCCGCTGCAGCCTCCCTGCTCTCCTGTCCCCTCCATCCTCTAAACCACAGCCTGGATCCTGCTTCGGTCTGCCTCGTTGCTCTCTCCCCCTGCCCTGCCCAGCCCCGCGACGCTGTCGTCTCCCAGAGGAGACCCAACTGGGACACCTCCAACCCCACCAAGCAGGTTTTGATCTCCTCCAAGCCCAGCGCCGCTGCCGAGCTCCCCCTGCCCGGGCTGCAGCACCTGTAACGTCTGCACTGAGCTCGGCTCAGGGCCCCGTGTTTGGGACAGTCCCTGGAGATAGGTGGGTGCTGTTCTCTGCCAGCCCTTGCCTTGGGTGCTGTTCTCCACCAATCCTTGCTTTGGGTTCTGTTCTCCACCAGCCCTTTGCCTCGAATCCTTCATCCAGTATTAACCAGGCTGTGGTTGCCACCTGGGCTGGAGGTCTCCTGCCCATGGGCTGCTGGGGCTGAAGGGTGCTGGAGCTGCAGGGAGGAAGACGTTGCCTGGTGGCAGTTCTGTGGCATGGTGCTGGCAGTGGCTCAGGTCAGAGAATTTTAGGTCTCTCTCCCCTTTTTGAGTTTCTGGAGGCTTCAGATGAGCAAACCTCTGCTCCCTGCCCAGCAGTGCCTTCCCCTTTGCTTTTGTGCCCTTTCCTGTCTGGTTCCCTACTCCCTGCTTGTGTCTCTCTCTCCATCTGCCCCTCAGGGATGGTCCTGAGGGCTGGAGGTGACTTTGGCAGCCTTGGAAACCAAACCCTGAGGGCTTAGAGGGTGTAGAGGGGAAAAGGCTTGGGAATAGATTGGATGTTGGGTGAAGAGCTGAGAGGTGGTGGGGAGGGGAGTGTGGGGCACTAGGGGCAGGTGGGAATGCTGCTGTGGAATCGGGGGGGGGATGTGGGAGAAGCTGATGGATGTGGGGATGGATTCTGCGCTGAGATGGAGGCAGGGCAGTGGGGCAGAGCATGCCCCTGGGGCTGGGAGCTGGGTTTCGAATGGGTCCAGCCTCGAGAGGATGCTGTTAGAGTGCCAGGCTGCAGCCATCCTCTGCCCAGGGTGCCCTGTGGTGCTTTGTGAGCCCTGTGCCACGCTGGTGCTTGGTTGGCAGACTGGAGCTGGCATTCCTTGGGCTCCTGTGATCCCGGTGCGCTCCCACACCGAGCAGCTGGGGTAGCTCAGCGGCTTCATGGCTCCCCCCGAGCCCCCCTGGGCTGGGCAGGGGTGGGGGTGGTTGCCCTGCCGAGCCCTTTGCAGCGAGGTCCTCTCGGAGCAGGCGGAGCTGTGCTGTGCTCAGCCTGCGTGCGGGGGAAGGTCTCCCCCTGCGATTTCAGTGGTCTGGGACTCAGGAGTGATTGATCCAAGGTCGTTCACTGCCCTTGGGGCTGAGCCAGGCGTGAAAACGCAGCCCTGCTTGCCCGGCTCCTGCAGGAGAGGCTCGGCCCCCGAAGCTGAGCTGCAGATCAGCATGGATAAGATCAGGGAACCCCAGAACGGGTCAGAAGGGACCTGAAAGATCATCCAGATCCAACCCCCCACCATGGGCAGGGCTGCTTAAGATCTCCTCTCAGTCTTCTCCAGGTTAAAAAGCCCAAATCCTTCAGGCAGATGTTCTGCTCCCCTGCAGCAGATGTTCTGCTCCCTGCTTTGAGACTCAGCCCCCAAAGTTTGAGTCTCTGACAGCAGAGGCTTATCCCTGGAGCAGCTGCAGCCACAGATCCAGAGAGGTCCCATCCTGTCCCTCTCCTCTCCCCACAGCAGCTCACCCAACCACCAGAGCTGCTTTCCTAGTTTGGACCCCCTCTCCCCCAGACCCCTTCAGCTCATCCAGAGCTGCTCTCCTGCTGTGGCAAACCCTTGGTGGACTCCCTCAAACCCCTTCAGCTCATCCAACCACCAGAGCTGCCTTCCTGGTGTGGCAAAGCCTTGGTGGGCCCCCCCAGAGCCCTTCACCCCCTCTTTGCTCCGGGGCTGAGGCTGGCTGGGAGCTGCCCTGGAGCTGGTGCTGCAGTTTTTAGCTGTGCTGTTATGCAACTCGGGAGCAGGGAATGAGTAATGTGCAAAAAGCTCCTCCAGAAGAGCCAAGCCCCAAAAGGGAGAGGAAAGGAATTCAGTGGGAGGCACCAAACTGCTGAAAAGCCCAGCACAGCTCCCTCCTCTTCCTCCCTGCCTTCTCCTGGACCAGGCGTTCTGGGAGGCTGCAGGAGCAGAGAAGGGGAACAAATCAGGTTGGTGTTTTGAGGTGGGATGATGGAACCCCAAGTCCCCTGTTCTGGTCCCCTGTTCTGCTCCCTGCTTTGGGAAGTTTGAGCCTGTGACAGCAGAGGGTTGGCCCTGGAGCAGCTGCAGCCACAGCTCCAGAGCTCTGCTTTGGTTCTGGGGGGGTGAATTCCCTGGAGGAGGTTCTGAGAGGAGCTGTGCTGGGTCTGAGCTCTGTCCCAATCCCAGGCTGTCAGCGAGGTGGCAGCAGGAAGGGAGTGCTGGAGGTCACCCAGGCCTAAAGCAGGGTCATAGAAGCATAGAATCAGACTGGTTTGGGTGGGAAGGGACCCTCAAAGCTCCTTCAGCCCAAGCCCTGCCCTCAGCAGGGACATCTGCAGCCAGAGCAGGCTGCTCACAGCCCCACACAGCCTGGCCTGGGCTGGTGCCAGCCAGGGGGGCAGCTCCCAGCTCTCTGGGCAGCCTGGGCCAGGCTCTCCCCACCCTCAGTGTCCTCATTTCTCCCTTCTCTCCACTCTGCCTCTTTCAGTCCCAAACCATCCCCTCCTTCTCCTGGCACCACAGGAGCTGTGATGGCTCTGGAGAGGCAGGGGGTTGGAACTGGATGATCTTGAAGGTCCCTTCCAACCCATTCCAGGACTCCACAGATCTGTGCCCATCTCCCGAGGGCAGCAGCAGCACTTTGGGCCAGGGAGCAACCCCCTGCAGAAAGCAGCTCTGAAGGGTGAAAGCCAAACAGCTCCAGCCCTGGGAACTGAGGGCATCTGGGGAGACCCTGCACAGGTTGCTCAGGGAGGTTGTGGCTGCTCCCTCCCTGGAGGTGCTTGAGGCCAGGCTGGATGAGGCCTTGAGCAGCCTGTGCTGGTGGGAGCTGTTCCTACCCAGGGCTGGCACTGGATGAGCTTTCAGGTCCCTTCCTACCCCTGGCACTGGATGAACTTTCAGGTCCCTTCCTACCCCTGGCACTGGATGAGCTTTTGGGTCCCTTCCTACCCCTGGCACTGGATGAACTTTCAGGTCCCTTCCTACCCAACCCCTGGCACTGGATGAGCTTTTGGGTCCCTTCCTACCCCTGGCACTGGATGAACTTTCAGGTCCCTTCCAACCTCAACCCATTCTGTGACTCCCTGAATTCCTTCTCCATCACCCAGCAGCTCTGCAAGCAGTGAAACCCAACAGCCCCAGGCCTCAGATCCAGGCTGGGGGCAGTTCTACCTCCATCATCCAACTTCTCCCACCTCTGGGAGCCTCAGTGCCCGGGGGGGGGCCATGCCCCTAACCCTGAGTGCTGTGCAGGGCTGAGTGGTTCTGGTGGCAACAACTCTGCCTCTGCTTCTTGGAGGGGGGGAGGGAAATGCCTGTTGGAGCAGAGCTGTCAGGCAGCTGGGCAGGAGGTGAAGATGTCAAGAGACTAATTGCTCTGCCCAGAAGCAAGCAGCCTGCTCCTGCCTTTCCCCAGCACTGCCAGGAAAAAAAAACCCAAACCCACAGCAACCTCCTCAGTGCTTATTTAATGACTGCAAAAAAAACCAGCACCCAGCCCAAAAAAACATCACCAAAGGCCTCCCCCCCCCCAAACCCTGAACAATATAAATAAATAACATTACATAAACCAAAAAAGCAACCCCCAGGCCCCTGCCCCTGCCCACGAGGAGCAGGGAGAGCAGAGGCAGATGCAAAATAAGATGCAGTTGAGCTTATAAATAGCAACCTCCCAGCTCCCAGTCTGCTACAATGGAACCACCAGCCTAGGCAATGAACCCTGAGGTTCAACCTCAACACACAAACAACCCCCCCCCCCCAAAAAAAAAAACCAACCCCCACCCAACCCCAAAACAACACAAAAGAGAAGAGGCTCAGGAAGCAGTTTGCAAACTGCAGGGGCAGAGGATGCTGCTTTCTGGCTGGTGTGGGAAAGGCAGGGCCAGGGGGGGTGGGGATGGGGGGGAGCAGGGAAATAGACTCAGGAAGGAAGGTTGGAAAAGACCTCTGAGGTCTGCAGGTGCAACCTGACAGAGGTTCACAGAATGGTCTGGGCTGGAAGGGACCTGAAAGGTCATCTAGGGCCAAGCCTCTCTCCACCACCCTGCACCAGCACAGAATCACAGAACCAAGCAGGCTGCAGAGAGCTCCAAGCTCCTCCAGCCCAACCTAGCCCCCAGCCCTGCCCAACCACCCAGACCATGGCACTCAGTGCCCCAGCCAGGCTTGGCTCCAACACCTCCAGCCATGGGCACTCCACCACCTCCCTGGGCAGCCCATTCCAGTGCCAATCACTCTCTCTGCCAACAACTTCCTCCTAACATCCACCCTGNCAACCTCCCAGCTCCCAGTCTGCTACTTTGGTACCTCCAGCCTGGGCAATGGATCCTGAGGTTCATCCTCAACACACAAACAACTCCCCCCCCCAAAAAAAAAAACCAACCCCCACCCAACCCCAAAACAACACAAAAGAGAAGAGGCCCAGGAAGCAAGTTGCAAACAGCCGGGGCAGAGGATGCTGCTTTC
>WAAF01001065.1:72877-90134 GCA_013400475.1 Tricholaema leucomelas
GCCACTCCACCACCTCCCTGGGCAGCCCATTCCAATGCCAATCACTCTCTCTGCCAACAACTTCCTCCTAACATCCACCCTGAGCCTGCCCTGGCACAACTTGAGGCTGTGTCCCCTTCTTCTGTCCCTGGCTGCCTGGCAGCAGAGCCCAACCCCAGCTGGCTACAGCCTCCCTGCAGGGAGCTGCAGACAGCAATGAGCTCTGCCCTGAGCCTCCTCTCCTCACAGGCTGCTCAAGGCCTCATCCAGCCTGGCCTTGAACACCCCTAGGGAGGAGGCAGCCATAGCCACAGCTGGAGGTGCTCAAAGGAGGCAGAGATGTGGTGCTGAGGGCCATGGTTGAGCTTCAGCCCTGGTAGAGTCAGAGAATGGTTGGACTGGAGGGTCTGGAAGGGAGAAGGCAGCCACAGCCTCCCTGGGAAACCTGTGCCAGGATCTCCTCACCCTCACTGCCAGGAATTTCTTCCTCCACTCCAAACCTCCCTTCTCCCCAGCACCTCCATGCCCACCTGGACACCTCCTCAGGTTCCACATTTGCTCAGTTTTTGGACACCTCCAAGGGTGGAGTCTCCACCACCTCCCTGGACAGCCTGTTCTGATGCCTCCAAATCACCCTTTGGCTTTGGGGGGCAAAAGGGCAACCAGGCTGATGGCAGCACTCTGCTGGCACAAGGCTCAGGACCAGCTCGCTGGGTTGTGGGGAGGATGCTGAAGGTAAGAGGAAGCTCTGCAGAGCTGCAGCCTCCCAGGCTCAGGCAGGGAGCTGCTGGGTTTTGTTCTGTCCTCATGAAACCCTCCCTGAGCCTTCCTGAGCTGGGCTGGCACTGCCCAGTGCTGAGCTGAGCCAGCAGCAGAGGCTACCTCTCCTGGTGGCTTTGTCTGGGGGTCAGCAGTTAAGCACCCCCCAGCCCCCTGTGCTGCTGCTGTTCATTTTCAGCGGTGCCAAGGTGTTGCTGGGGTGGTTTATTGTCTCTCTGCCAAGGCTGGGAAGCTGCTTTCCAAGGCAGGTCCCTGAAGGATGTGGGCAGCAGGTCTGGAGCTTGTGCACAGAAGTGGCTTTGAACGGGGAGCAGGAGATGGGAGGTAAAAGCTGAGCTGTGCCCTCGGGCAGATCAATCTGCCCTGATGGGGAAGGTTTCCCACCCTGCCTGGAGCTTTTAGCTGCCCACAGGAGTGACTGAAGCAGGAGCCAGAAGCTCCTCCAGCTCCTGCTTTGTGCATGGTCGAAGCTGGACCCCAGATTGGTCAGCAGGTTTGCTGCCCACCCCAAGCTGTGTGCTGCAGCAGCCAGGCTGGAGGGCAGGATCCATCCAGAGGGACCTGGGCAGGCTGCAGAGGTGGGCACAAGCCAAGCTCAGGAGGGTCAACAAGACCAAGTGCAAGGTCCTGCAGCTGGGTCGAGGCAATGGCAAGCACCAATCCAGGCTGGGCAGTGCCAGGCTGGAGAGCAGCCCTGAGGAGAGGGACTTGGGGGTGCTGGTGGAGGAGAAGCTCAACAGGAGCCAGCAGTGTGCACTTGCAGCCCAGAGAGCAACCAGAGCCTGGGCTGCAGCAGCAGAAGTGTGGCCAGCAGGGCCAGGGAGGTGATTCCCCCCCTCTGCTCCACTCTGCTGAGACCCCACCTGGAGTACTGCATCCAGCTCTGGAGCCCCTGGGACAAGAGGGCTGTGGAGATGCTGGAGAGTGTCCAGAGCAGGGCCAGGAGGATGCTGAGAGGGCTGCAGCAGCTCTGCTGTGAGCACAGACTGAAAGAGTTGGGGCTGTGCAGGCTGGAGAAGAGGAGGCTCCCAGGTGACCTTCTTGTGGCCTTCCAGGATCTGAAGGGGGCTACAAAAAAGCTGGGGAGGGACTTTTTAGGCTGTCAGGGAGTGCCAGGACTGGGGGGAATGGAGCAAAGCTGGAGGTGGGGAGAGTCAGGCTGGAGGTGAGGAGGAAGTTGTTGAGCAGGAGAGTGGTGAGAGCCTGGCAGGGGTTGCCCAGGGAGGTGGTTGAGGCCCCATGGCTGGAGGTGTTTCAGGCCAGGCTGGCTGAGGCTGTGGGCAGCCTGCTCTAGGGTAGGGTGTCCCTGGGCATGGCAGGGGGTTGGGACTGGCTGCTCCTTGTGGTGCCTTCCAGCCCTGACTGGTTCTATCATTCTATGATTGCTGCTGTGGGTCCCTGCTGTGGGTCCCTGCTGTGGGTCATTGCTGTGGGTCCCTGCTGTGGGTCCCTGCTGTGGGTCCCTGCTGTGGGTCATTGCTGTGGGTCCCTGCTGTGGGTCATTGCTGTGGGTCCCTGCTGTGGGTCCCTGCTGTGGGTCCCTGCTGTGGGTCATTGCTGTGGGTCATTGCTGTGGGTCCCTGCTGTGGGTCCCTGCTGTGGGTCCCTGCTGTGGGTCATTGCTGTGGGTCATTGCTGTGGGTCATTGCTGTGGGTCCCTGCTGTGGGTCCCTGCTGTGGGTCCCTGCTGTGGGTCATTGCTGTGGGTCATTGCTGTGGGTCATTGCTGTGGGTCCCTGCTGTGGGTCCCTGCTGTGGGTCCCTGCTGTGGGTCATTGCTGTGGGTCATTGCTGTGGGTCATTGCTGTGGGTCCCTGCTGTGGGTCCCTGCTGTGGGTCCCTGCTGTGGGTCATTGCTGTGGGTCATTGCTGTGGGTCATTGCTGTGGGTCCCTGCTGTGGGTCCCTGCTGTGGGTCACTGCTCTGGGTCCCTGCTCTGGGTCATTGCTGTGGGTCCCTGCTGTGGGTCCCTGCTGTGGGTCACTGCTGTGGGTCTCTGCTGTGAGTCTCTGCTGTGGGTCTCTGCTGTGAGTCTCTGCTGTGGGTCCCTGCTGTGGGTCATTGCTGTGGGTCTCTGCTGTGAGTCTCTGCTGTGGGTCCCTGCTGTGGGTCTCTGCTGTGGGTCCCTGCTGTGGGTCTCTGCTGGGTGTTCTGAGCAGGTTCAGTGCTGCAGTCAGGGAGGTGCAGACCTTGCACTTTAGGGCCTTGAATCCCGAGGGGTTCTGGGGGCTGTGGGGCTTGGCACTGCTCTCCCAGGGCCGTGGAGTCGATGAGGAGCTCCACAGGGCAGCCAAGTCCCCTGCTGGCCAGAGTGGGCTGGGCTGGAAGGGACATCAAGGCTCACCCAGTGCCAACCCTGTGCCATGGGCAGGGACACCTCCCATCAGCCCAGGCTGCTCAGGGCCTCATCCAGCCTGGTCTTGAGCACCTCCAGGCTTGGAGCCTCCTCTCCTTCTCTGGGTGGAGGATGAGTTCTTCATGGTGCAGCTCAGGCCCTTTTGGAGCTGTGCTTTGTCTGCTGGGAGGGCTGGAAGCCTGCTCAAGCCCATGGGCAGGAGCTGGTGCTGGTTTTGAAGCCACATGCCTGGGTGGAAAGGGCAGCTCCATGCCTTCTGGGGTGGCTCAGGCCCTGTCTGATGGTCCCTGGCCTGGCAAATGGGTGCTGGCACACGGGGAGTGGGCTGGAGTGACTCAGAGCTCCAATCAATGGTAATTAACTCAGTGATAACAAACGAGAGGGAGAGAGAGACAAGCAAAAAGCACTGCAGGATATTAATGCTCCAAGCTTGGCTTTGGGACAGTCTGGCTTGGGAATGGCCTGGGAAGCTTTGGTCAAGAGCAGCTTCCTGGCAGGAGAGGGCTGCAGGGGGGATGGAGCTGGCTGCATCCCTGTCTGATCTGCTCTAGGTGGTCCTGATTTGGCAGGGGGCTTGGGGATGAGCTTTTGAGGTCCCTGCTTTGGCAGGGGGCTTGGGGATCAGCTTTTGAGGTCCCTGCCAAGCCCTAACATGCTGTGATGCTCTCTGGTTCTTCACTGGGACCCTCCAAGTTGCCCCAACTCCATGGCTGCTTTCTCTGGGACAACTTTTCCCAAGTCTCCACCTCTGACTCTGTGCTCAGACTTTTTAAAACTCCCTTTTTAGCCCAGGCTTACTGAAGGATTAGCAGCAGCACTGCACCCCTCCAGCTGCACCATTGCACCCCTCCAGCTGCAGCACGGCACCCCTCCAGCCGCGCCAGTGCCCCCCTCCAGCTGCAGCGGTGCACCCCTCCAGCTGCAGCACTGCACCCCTCCAGCTGCACCATTGCACCCCTCCAGCTGCAGCACTGCACCCCCCTAGCTGCACCATTGCACCCCTCCAGCTGCACCATTGCACCCCCCTAGCTGCAGCACTGCACCCCCCCTAGCTGCAGCACTGCACCCCTCCAGCTGCAGCATTTCTCCTCCCTAGCAGCAGCATTTCCCCTCTCCCCCCGGCTGCATTTCACCCCCCTGGAGCAGGTTGTTTCACTTTGTCCTGCCTCAGTTTGCTGCTCCCTTCAAAGCTGAGGGGTCCCTGGAATTCCCAGGAGCATCGAATCATTAAGGCTGGAAAAGAGCTTTCAGCTCCTCCACTCCAACCATTACCGAACCCTGCCCGAGGCTGGTGCTGAGCTCTGGCCCCTCAGCACCGCAGCTCCGCAGCTTTTAAACACCTCCAGGGATGAGGATTCCATCACCCCCGGGCAGCCTCGGCCAGCCTTGGACAAGCCTTGCAGTGGAGAAGTTTCTCCCAATGCCCAACCTCAACCTCCCCTGGTGAAACCTGAGGCCACCTCCTCTGCTCCTGCCACTTGGTCCTTGGCAGAGGAGACCAAACCCCACCTGGCCCCAACCTCCTCTCAGGGAGCTGCAGAGCAGTAGCTCAGTCTCCCCCTCCCTTCCCCTCTCTCTCTCCCTTTCCTTCTCCCTCTCCCTTTCTCCTTTTCCCCCTCCCTCTCCCTCTCTCCCTCCTTCTCTCCCTTCCCCCTCCCTCTCCCTTTCCCTTTCTTTCTCTTTCCCTTTCCTTCATTCCTCTCCCTCTCCTTCATCCCTCTCCTTCATCCCTCTCCTTCATCCCTCTCCTTCATCCCTCTCGTTCATTCCTCTCCCTCTCATTCCTCTCCCTCTCTCTCTCCTTCTCCCTCTCTCTCTCTCCTTCTCCCCCTCCAGTCTGTCCAGGAGCCTAACCTGTGTTTAACCTTTGTGTCTTTAGTTGCAGATGCCTGCCAGGATGTCCTCTCTTCCAGTTACCCCCAGGGTGAGGTGGTCACCTTCTCCTGAGCCCTGGCTGGATGCAGACTGTGCCCCGGTGAGGGATGCTGTCCCTGGGGGGTGCTGTCCCTGGGGGGAGCCTTCCCTGGGGATACCTTCTCTGGGGGGGGTTCCTTCCCCGAAGGCAGCTCCCTCTGTGGGCTGCCTTCTCCAAGGAGCAAGCTGTGTGCCCCTAGGGCTGTGTGCCCCTAGGGCTGCCTGCCCTGAGGGCTGCTCTCCCCAGGGTGGGGGATGCTGTCCCTGAGGCTAAGGGATGCTCTCCCCAGGGGATGCATTCCCCAAGGCTGGGACATGCATTCCCACAGGGATGCTCTCCCCCAAGCCCAGGGTAGCTCTCCCTAAGGTCAAGGGATGCATTTCCACCCCCTCCCACTCCCAAGGCCAAGGGATGCATTCCCCAGGGGAATTCCCAAAGCAGAAGGATGCTTGTTCCAAGGCTGGGACATGCATTCCCCTTGGGATGCTCTCCCCAGGGCTGGGACAGGCATTCCCCTTGGGATGCTCTCCCCAGGCCCAGGGATGCTCTCCCCAGGGCTGGGACATGCATTCCCCTTGGGATGCTCTCCCCAAGCCCAGGGATGCTCTCCCCAGGGCTGGGACATGCATTCTCTCCAGGTTGCCCTCCCAAAGCCCAGGGATGCTCTCCCAGGAATGCTCTGGGATGCTCTCCCCGAGGAGCTTTGCTTGCCCACCACAGCAGCTCCAGCTGCCAACTCCATGGTCAGGGTGAGGTTGGCAGCCAGATCCCACCCAGAGAGGTGCCACAGGGCAGTGGGGCCGGGAGGGGAGGTCAGAGTGCCAAGGGTGGTCCCACTCTCCTGCCTGCTGCCAGCCCTGCCATGTAGATGCTGCCCAGCTCCCCAGCACCCCCTGGGCTGTCCCCCTGCCCTTGCCCACCCTTTTGGGTGCTCCTCAGCCCTCTGGAGAGTTGCCAGCTGCCCACTGAGACCTTGCCCACGCCCCCCCCCCACCCCGTGCTCTGACCACCTCCCTCAGCAAACAGCTGCTGGGGACCCTGCTTTGGGGCTCTGGAGGCTCCATCTGAGGTGCCACGAGTGGGTTGCAGCACCACCAGCCCCTGGCCCAAGGGTGCAGGCCCTGAGGGGCTGGGGGGGCACACGAGGGGGGTCGGCTGGGGTGCAGGGATGGGAAGCAAGAGGTGGAGCTGGCCTGGGAGGGTCTGTGTCTTTCTCCTGCTGTTCCTTATCTGTGTCACCAAGGCAATACCACTCCCCTGTCTGTCTGTCTGTCTGTCTGTCCGCATGCCTCTGCCTGTCCACCCCTACTAGAGTGCTAATAAAGACCCCCCCGAGCTGAGCCAGCTCCTGACCCCCTCCTGCCTCCGACTCTCTTCACACGGTCAGGGCTTGCAGCAGGCTGCGAGGGACCCTCCAAGGGCATCTTGTCCAACCCCCTGCGGGCAGCAGGGACAGCTCCAACCAGAGCAGGCTGCAGGGAGGTTCTTCTGCCCCTGTGCTCAGCACTGCTCAGGCCTGGAGTGCTGTGTCCAGTTCTGGGCTCCTCCATTGCAGAGAGATGTTGAGGTGCTGGAAGGTGCCCAGAGAAGGGCAGCAAGGCTGGGGAGGGGCCTGGAGCACAGCCCTGTGAGGAGAGGCTGAGGGAGCTGGGGGTGTGCAGCCTGCAGCAGAGGAGGCTCAGGGCAGAGCTCATTGCTGTCTGCAGCTGCCTGCAGGGAGGCTGTAGCCAGGTGGGGTTGGGCTCTGCTGCCAGGCAGCCAGGGACAGAAGAGGGGGACACAGCCTCAAGCTGTGCCAGGGCAGGTTCAGGCTGGATGTTAGGAGGAAGTTGTTGGCAGAGAGAGTGATTGGCATTGGAATGGGCTGCCCAGGGAGGTGGTGGAGTGCCTGTGGCTGGAGGTGTTGAAGCCAAGCCTGGCTGGGGCACTGAGTGCCATGGTCTGGGTGGTTGGGTAGGGCTGGGGGAGAGGCTGGCATGGGTGAGCTTGGAGCTCTCTTCCTCCTAACACCCAGCCTGAGCCTGCCCTGGCACAGCTTGAGGCTGTGTCCCCTTCTTCTGTCCCTGGCTGTCTGGCAGCAGAGCCCAACCCCACCTGGCTACAGCCTCCCTTCAACTGCTCCTCTGTCTCCCTCTGTGCCCACAAAGCCTCATCCCCCCCGGGGTGCCCCTGGCACTGGGGGGGTGTCTCCAGCAGCAGTATTGCCTGGGTGTTGGGGCTGAGCTCTTTGCTTTCTCACAGGGCTTGGAGCTGAGCCTGCTGGAGAGCCCACAGCAGCCTGGCCTCAGCATCTCCACCACATGCAGTTGCTGGAGGAAAGGCACTGCAGAGCTGACAAATGCATTGGCTCTGCCTGCTTGGGCTGGCAGGGGTGAAGTGATCCTCACCGCGGCCGTGGAGGAGCCCTGCTGAGGTTTCAGAGTGGGGCAGGAGCTGCTCCTCGCTGCTGCAACCTGGCTGCAGGGTCCAGCAGGAGCTGTGAAGCTCATTCCTGGCTCTAGGGTTAATGGTTCAGAGAACCACTGCATGGGTTGGGTTGGAAAGGACCTAAAGACCATGCACGGGCAGGGACAGCTCCTACCAGCACAGGCTGCTCAAGGTCTCATCCAACCTGGCCTTCAGCACCTCCAGGGAGGAGGCAGCCACAGCCTCCCTGGGCAGCCTGTGCCAGGATCTCCCCACCCTCACTGTCAAGGGTGGTGGGCATGGCCATGGGCACCCCAATTTCCCCACAGAGGCACAGGGGAGCCATGAGTGGGTGGAAGGGTGGAGAAGGGAGAGGTTGGACCCTTGGGCAGGGGCTAAGCCCTCTTGGAGGAGCACCAGGAGCAGGCAGGCAGGAGGAGCAGCTCCAAAGAGAGCAGCAAGCCCAAAGGAGAGCACTGAAGTTGGCTCCTTGACCCCCACAAGGCAGTTCTGGAGGCAGGTACCCAGCTCTGCCGTGGGATGCTCCCAGCCTTCCCTACCTCCCCTCCACTGCCTGATCCCAGCTCAGCCCAACTGCAGCAGCCCCAGCCTGGGGCTTTGTTGGTGCCACTGCTTGCTTGGACCTTGCAGGCTTGGAACTGAAAGAGGCAGATTGAGAGTGGAGAGAAGGGAGAAATGTTTGGCACTGAGGGTGGGGAGAGCCTGGCCCAGGCTGCCCAGAGAGCTGGGAGCTGCCCCCTGGCTGGCACCAGCCCAGGCCAGGCTGTGTGGGGCTGTGAGCAGCCTGCTCTGGCTGCAGATGTCCCTGCTGAGGGCAGGGCTTGGGCTGGAGGAGCCTGGAAGGTCTCTTCCCACCCAAACCATTCCATGATCTCCTCAACTCCTAATCAGCTGAAATGAATTTGCTGCTGGGAAGAGAGCTTCAGGATTTGTCCCAGGGGATGAGCTCCTGGACTCCATCCCAGCCCCCCCAGCACCACTCTGCCTGGCTCAGCACTGCAGTCTGTGCAGGGTGGGGAGCCAAATGCAGGCCTGGGCTGGCTGAACATTCCCCCACCCCCACCCCAGCCCCTTCCTCTTCCCACCCCCAGAGAGATTTAGAGCCACTGAGCTCAGCATCTCTGCCTGCCCCTTCCCCAGGGCTGAGGCTCTTAGTTTAATGGGGCTGGCACCGAGGGCGTTGGCATGGATGTGGCAGCAGGGCTGGGGGGGTTGGCTGGGGCCAGTCCCCACTCATTAAATGGGATGGGATCTAATAAATAACTGCAGCCCAGAGTGGTGCTTTTGTGCCATCAAGGAATGAATGCCACTTGCAGCCCAGCTGTGGCTGAGCCTTGCTCAGGTTTGTTTTGCTGCTCTGGCTCTGCACAGCAAATGGACTTCAGCCTGCAGGAAGGACCCCCCCAAGGAGGACCTAAAATGTTCTTTTCCCCTCCTCATTTCCATGCTTGGCAATACTGTAACCTGCTGAGAAAGGTAAGTGAGGGGTGGGGAGAGGCCTGGGGGTGCTGGGGGTGGCAGAGGGACCCCAGGGTGCAGGTTCCCTTGCCTGAGGCAGCAGTGAAGTCCTCCTGGCCTCAGCCTACAGTCACAGAAGGGTTTGGGCTGGAGAAGCTCTCTGAGGTCATCCAGGCCAACATCACCTCCATGGCCACCAAACCCTGTCCCCAAGTGCCATGGCCACACTTTCCTGAACCCCTCCAGGGATGAGGACTCCACCACCTCCCTGGGCAGCCTCTGCCAATCTCTGACCACTGCTCCAGCCAAGAAATTTCCCCTCAGCTCCAACCTAACCCTCCCCTGGCACAATTTCAGGCCAGTTCCTCTCATTCTATCACCTGAGGTCAGGAGCATCTTGGAGAGGTGAGCCAAACCCCCAGGGACTTGCATGGTCAGCATCTCCAACTGCTCCTTTCCCTTCACCCCTGGAACACTTCCATAGTTTTAGAGAGCAGTTTGGGCTGGAAAGGATCTTAAAGCTCCTCCAGTGCCAACCCCTGCCATGGGCAGGGACAGCTCCCACCAGCCCAGCCTGGCCTTGAACACCTCCAGGGAAGGGGCAGCCACAACTGAGGAGCAGATTGTTGTGGCCATGCCAGCACTGTGCAGACAGAGAGGTGACCTCATTGCTGTCTGCAGCTTCCTGCAGGGAGGCTGTAGCCAGGTGGGGTTGGGCTCTGCTGCCAGGCAGCCAGGGACAGAAGAAGGGGACACAGCCTCAAGCTGTGCCAGGGCAGGCTCAGGCTGGGTGTTAGGAGGAAGTTGTTGGCAGAGAGAGTGATTGGCACTGGAATGGGCTGCCCAGGGAGGTGGTGGAGTGCCCATGGCTGGAGGTGTTCAGGCCAAGCCTGGCTGGGCACTGAGTGCCATGGTCTGGGTGGTTGGGCAGGGCTGGGGGAGAGGTTGGGCTGCAGGAGCTTGGAGCTCTCTGCCAACCTGCTTGGCTCTGTGATTCTAGGGATGGTGCTGAGGACACAAGGCTGTGTTCCAGTGTCTCCCCACCCTCACTGCCCAAAATCCCTTCCTACTCTCCCCTCCTCAAGCTCTTCCCCTAATTCCTTCCTCATTCCCCTAATTCCTTCCTCCTCTGCCTTCCTCAATCTCTTCTCCTAATTCCTTCCTACTCTTTCCTTAAGCTCTTCCCTTAGTTCCTTCCTACTTCTCCTAATTCCTTCCTACTCTGCCTTCCTCAATCTCTTCCCCTAATTCCTTCCTCCTCTGCCCTCCTCAAGCTCTTCTAATTCCTTCCTATTCTCCCTTCCTCAACCTCTTCCCCTGGTTCCTTCCTCCTCTGCCTTCCTCAAGCTCTTCCCCTAATTCCTTCCTACTTCCCCTGCTTCCTTCCCCCTCTCCCCTCCTCAAGCTCTTCCCCTCCAACGCTGGGGCCAGGGCTGGGACCCCCCCGCTCCCTCCTGGGTTTCCCCCCCGCTCTATTCTCTGTTGTTGTTAATAGCTTCATTTGTTTCTCATTTCCTTCCCCCTGCCCAGCTTTATTTCGGTTCTGTTTCAGCTGATTCATGGAACCCTGCTGGGGAGGAGCTGCGCTGCTCCGAGCTGTTTACGAGCGCTGGGGAGGCGACAGGGGCTGAGTATTTTTAGCTCGGATGGGGATTAGGATGCAGCCAACGTTACAGACGCTGGGCTTGAATCAGTATTCCTGCCCCAGCCTCTCCCTCTCCCTGCCTGCCTGCTCCATTGAGTGCCTGAAAAGCTCAAGTTTCCATGGAGACTCAGCTGCAAGCTGCTCCTTGGGAAAGGAAGGAAGAAGAGGGGGGGAAGAAATGAAATAATGAAGAGCAGCAGGTAGGGACCAGGCTCAGCACAGCGAGGGTTGGGCAAGGCAACTGTGGAGAGCAGCCACCCAACCCCCCCTGCCCGAGCAGGGCACCCACAGCAGCCTGCCCAGGGGCACAGTGCCCAGGGAGGGTTGGAAGCTCTGCACACAAGGAGGCTCCACAGCCTCTCTGGGCAGCCTGCTCCAGGCTCCAGCACCCTCACCCCAAACAACTTTCTCCTGCTGCTCATTGGCATTGGCTGGCAAAGGTCATGGCTCAACTCCTGGGGCTTGGCTTTGGCCAGCACTTGGCATTGGCTGGCAGAGGTCATGGCTCAACTCCTGGGGCTTGGCTTTGGCCAGCACTTGGCATTGGCTGGCAGAGGACTTCCCAGCCCAGCACTGGAGTCTGGAGGCAGCCATTCAGCCTGGAGCAGGCTGCCCAGAGAGGCTGTGGAGCCTCCTTCTCTGGAGAGCTTCCAAACCCAACTGGATGTGCCCCTGGGTGCCCTGCCCTGGGTGCCCCTGCCTTGGCAGGGGGGTTGGACTGGATGAGCTCTGGAGGTCCCTTCCAACCCCTGCCATTTTGTGGCCTCCAACTGCATCAGGGTGCTCAGGGCCACATCACATTTCACCTTGGCTGTCTTCAGTACCCTTCAGGTACTGGAAGGTCACTTTAACGTCTCCCTGGAGCCTCCTCCAGGCTGAACAGCCTCAACTCTCCCAGCCCCTGCCTATAGCAGAGGTGCTCCAGCTCTGGTCATCCCTGTGGCCTCCTCTGCCCCCACTCCAGGTCTGTGTCCTCCTTGTGCTGTGGTCCTGGCAGCAGCACAGCAAAGCCCTTCAGAAACAGCCTCTGCTCAGCCCTCCTGTAGGTGCCCTTCAGGCTGAGTCTCAGTTGGAGGTGGATGGGCAGGAGCCCCCTCGATGTCCCTCATCATCTGCTCCATCCTCTGCTTCCAGCCCCTCTCTCCAGCAGCAGACCCCAAGGGCTCAGTGTGCTTGGTCCTGGGGCTGCTGCTCCACTCCCAGGCAGCATCCACTGCCTCCTACCTGCAATCCATCAGTCTTGGCTTCTAAATTTAGCCCTTTTGGGGCAGGAAGGGTTTGAGGGAGGAGTAGGAGGAGGGGAAGTGTTTTGCTCTCCAGGTCCATTGTCAAATCAAAGGGAAGCCAACTTCAAAGGCTTTCTGTTCGGCAGGGAGCTGACGGGGAACAAGCATCATTAGGAGTGCTCAGGAGCCTCTGTTCCCAGCCCCTCTGGTGGCTGCGTGGCCTCAGCATGGCAGGGGGGAGCTGGCAGCCACATGGCAGAGCTGCATCGTGCCCAGCCTGGCTGCCACTTCCAGCCCACAGCAGCTCCTGGTACAGCAGCAGGGCCTGGGCTTGGCAGCATGGCAGAACCACCTGGGTGGGAGAGGCTTTGAGAGCACTGAGTGCAGCCACGACCCAGCAGCTCCCTGGCACAGCTCCCAGGCCATGTGCCCAAGCTCCTCATCCAGAGGTCTCTTCAACACCTCCAGGGGTGGGGACTCCACCATCTCCCTGGGCAGCCTGGGCCAGTGCTGAGAAACCTTTTCAGGGAGGAAGCTTCTTTTAAGGTCCCACCCAAGCCTCCCCTGGGGCAATTTCAGGCCAGTTCCTCTTCTCCTTCTTCCTCTGGGAGCAGAGCCCAACCCCAGCTGGCTGCAGCCTCCTCTCAGGGAGCTGCAGAGAGCAGTGAGGTCTCCTCTCAGCCTCCTCCAGGCTGAGCCCCCTCAGCTCCCTCAGCTGCTCTTTCCCAGCCCTGCTCTCCAGACCCTTCCCCTCCTTTCTTGCCCTTCTCTGGACCTGCTGTAGCCTCCCAGTGTCTTTCTGGGAGTGAGGAGCCCAAAGCTGAGCCCAGTGCTTGGTACAGGGGCAGGATCACTTCCCTTTTAGGAGCAGGGGGTTGGAACTGGATGATCTTCAAGACCTCTTCCAACCCAAACCCTTCCCTGAACCTAAGAAGCATTTGGAGGCTTTCCCTGCCCAGGTTCCTCCGTGGGGGCTGCAGGTGGAGCAGCTTTTCCCTGCCCCGACTGAGATGCGGTCCTCAGCAGGTCCTGATTGGGTACCAGCCCTGCTAATCACCTCCTGGAGCAGCTGCTTTGTGCTGAGAGGGCTTCGAGCAGCTCCTCAAGACCCCTTCCTCTCCCCTCCAGGCCTTGATGGAGCCACACAAGCAGGCTGGCAGCGAGGGCAGCTCCCTGGGCTAGAGGAGCTGGGGAGCAGAAGGTAAGAGTGCAGAGCTGCACTGCTGGCCTCGGCCCCGGGGGCAGATGTGGCTGCCCGGGAGGTGCTGACTGCCACCTCCTCTGCTGCACCCCAGAGACCAGCCTCGGGCACAGCAGAGCTGCTCAGCTCGGGGAGATGCCAGCTCAGCTCGGGGAGATGCCAGCTCAGCTCGGGGAGATGCCAGCTCAGCTCTGCTGCCCTCGCAGGAGGGCTGGGAACAGGCTGGGAACAGGACTCCAACCCATCTCAACAAGCCAAGCCTGGGGTGCCCTTCCCTGCCCCCTGCCCTTCCCTGCCCCCTGCCCTTCCCTGCCCCCTGCCCTTCCCTGCCCCCTGCCCTTGGCACTCCTCTGCTGGGCAGCAGCAGCTGCTGGAGCACTGAGAGCCCTGCTTGGACAAAGCAGGGGATGCAGCCTGCTGGGCTGCAGGCAGGTCTGGAGCTGCCATGGGGAGTGGCAAGGTGGGGCTGAGGCAGGAGCTGGGGGAGCTCAGGGTGGGATTTTGCTTGAGTTCTGCTTTTCCTGGTGGCCCCAGTGAGGAGGGAGATCTGCTCTGCCCTGCCCTGCTCTTCTCTGCTCTTCTCTGCCCTGCCCTGCCCTGCCCTGCCCTGCTGGCAGAGGTAGGACCTCATCCCCACGATGTTCAGCTTGGGAAGACCTTCCTGGTTCTCCAGGGATGTCTTCAGAGCTGAAGGCCACTCTGGGTGGGCATCCACAGTCAAGACCAGAGAGGTCTCTCCCCTTTGGGCAGCTTAAACCTTCCTTCCCTCATCGAGGGGCTACCAGCAGTGGGTTCAGGTCCACTTGATCCCCTCTGCTCCTGCCACTCCTGTGGCACTGTCACCACCTGGCAACACACAACTGCCCCACTCAGCACCCCAGCCCCAGCCACCCTCTCACTACAGCTTTGGTCTCAGGGAGGAGGACACAGGCTCCAGGTGCTCCTGGGCAGCTCCTTGCTGAGCTCTGGCTCTGCTCATCACTGCAGTGAGCTGTGTGGGGTCTGTTTGGGTGAGTCCCCATCCATGTCCCCTCAAGGCCATTCTGGGTGCCTGGACACAGCTCATTATAAGCCACTCTCTGCCACCAGCACCTTTTAGGAGCCCCTTGCAGGCTGATGGAGCACTGCAAGGGAAGGGCTGAGGGCTGTGGGTTGCCAGGAGAAGGAGCTGGAGCCCAGCAGGGCTGGGGGAAAGGACTGGGATGAAGGAAGTGGATGGGAAGAAGAAGCAGCAGGAGACAGAGAGGGCATCAGGAGCTCTAAAGCCTGACTGGTGGTGGCTGACAAACCCCAGGCCATGTGCTCAGGCTCCCCAGGGACCAGGAGAAGATCTTGTCCTGACCACATAGGTTTAACCTAATGCTATGGGGAGGATCTGACCAGTGCCTGTAAGTATCTGAGGGCTGGGGGGCAAGGTGAGGGTGCCAGGCTCTGTTTGGTGGTGTCCAGTGATAGGACAAGGGGCACTGGGCACAAACTGGAACCCAGGAAGTTCCACCTCACCATGAGGGGCCTGGAGCAGCTCTGTGAGGAGCAAAGGCTGAGCCTTGGGGATGAGCCTGCACAAGAGCAGCCCCAGAGGGGACCTGCTCAATGCTCAGCAAGAGCTAAAGCAGCTGGGGGGGGCAAGAGGCTGGGGCCAGACTCTTCTCAGTGGTGCCCAGGGGCAGGCCAAAGGCCAAGGGGCACAGACTGGACCCCAGGAGGTTGCAGCTGAGCAGCAGGAGAAAGTTGTTTGGGGTGAGGGTGCTGGAGCCTGGAGCAGGCTGCCCAGAGAGGCTGTGGAGCCTCCTTGTGTGGAGAGCTTCCAACACCCCCCTGGCACTGTGCCCCTGGGCAAGCTGCTGGGGATGCCCTCCTTGTGCAGGGGCATTGGACTGGATGCTCTCCACAGGTCCCTTCCAACCCCTACCACTCTGTGACTCTCTGACAGAAGCTCTGCTGGGTGCCCAGGCAGGGCTGCAGGGGGGAACATCTCACCCTGCTTGCCCCTGGCTGGTGAGCAGCAGCAGCCTGGAGCAGGAGTGTGGGGGGATGGATCCTGCCACGCTCTGCCCTGTTGCTATTCTTGCTCAGCCCTGTCTGCTCTTTTTTTGGCCTGCTTCTGTGCCTTCAGCCAAGCAGGAACCCTACCTCCCAGACAGGAGAGCTGAAAATGAGCTCTTGTCCTCTGTGGAGGAGAAGAGGAGAGAGAGACAGGGAGGAAAAGTGAGGGAAATGAAACAGAAATAGCTTCAGGGGTCAGGTAAAAATATCCCCACGGCTCCCTTCAATATATATTTAGCCAGAATTCATGGCCCATGGCTGAGGGAGCTCTGGGCACCAGATGTACAAAGTGCTTTTGGACCAAGAGCCACAGCAGCCAGCACAGCTGAGAGGGGAGGAAGGCTCCTGGGATGGAGATGGGGCAGGTGCTATAGCCAGAGCCTGGGGGGGGGTTGCTCTCCTGGGGGATGTTGTCCTCACGGTGTGGAAAGCCACCTGCTGAGCTGAAGTAAGGTCCTTTTTCACCGAGGTCTACCAGCAGGTCAAACCCAGAGCTCCTGGGGGTGGGGTAGGGCTGGGAACAGCCCTCGGAGTCACTGCGGGCGCTCAGCAGCCTGGGCACGGCGGGGCTGTGGTGCCACCAGCTCGGCCACCCTGGGGCTCCTCCTTCCGAAGGAGCCTGCCCTGCTCCCTCTCCTCGCCTGGCTTTGCTTCTGCTCCTCAGGAAGGCTGGCAGTGGGCGAGGAGGTGCTGGACAGAGCCCTGCCCTTCTGGAAGCGAACTGCTGATGGGCGAGGGGGGGAAGGAGGATTCAGCACCATGGTGAGGTCTGTGACCTGCCCGGCAGCGGCCACGAGTGGCGGCGATGGGCCCACGGCAGCAAGGGTAGGTAGCAGCAGAGGGGTGATGCTCGGTGGGTGTGTGGCACTGGGGGATCCCACAGCGAGCTCCGTGTTCCTAGGAGCATCCTGGGCTGCAGACCCCAACCCGCTGCAGCTCTCCGTGCCCAGATGCCAAGGCTGCCCCAGGAGCTGCGTGATCAGCCCCAGCCACGGAGTGTCTGCTCCTCGTGGCGCGGAGCATCCCCGCACAGGGCCTGCCTGGGCAGCAGAGCCTCGCCCGGGGCTGAGGGCTCCGGGGAGCTCCCCTCGCACTTCCCCTCCCTGCCCCGGGGCCAGCTGCGCTCTGACAGCAGAGCCAGGCAGGGCTCCGGCGGTGAGGCTTGGAGGTGTCTCCTTACAGCCTTCTGTGGGCTGTATTGATTGTCTCCTGCCCGTTCCCACCGCTTCCAGGCTGAAACTGTGTCCCTCGGGATGGCAGAGAGCAGCTGGCAGCCTCTGCTCGAATTGCCCTTTCCCCGCTCCTGCCCCTGGTGAACCTCTGCTGCAGCACCCAGGCTGGCACCTGCTGGGGAGCATTTGGCCCTTGGTGGGGGCATTGCCCACCCCCACCGGCCTGGCACAGGAGAAAAAAAAACCCTCCCTGAAGTGCCCCAGAGTGGGGAAAGTGAGGAGGGGGAGCTGCTGAGGGGAACAGAGGGAATTCCTGTGCGGGGGGGAAGGGAGGAATAAACCCAGAGCTATGTGGGCAGCCTGAGGACCTCGGAGGGTTCCAAGCTCCTTCTGGGCTCCTCAGCTGCTGCTCAGGGAGGTGCAGCTCAGAACAGCACCAGTTTGGTTTGGGAAGGGGCTGGAGAATGATGTGGTGAGGAACCTCTTGGACTTTTCCCCTCTAGGGCTGCAGGCAAAGCTGTCCTGGTGGGGCAGGAGAGGATGTGCTGCTCGCTGGGATTCCCTCTGCTCCCCTCCCCACAGCTGGAGCAGGGAAATCAGGGAACTGTCTGGGCTGGGAAAGAGCTTTCAGCCCATCCAGCCCAGCACTGCCAAGGCACCACCAAACCGTGGCCCTCAGCACCACATCTCCACAGCTGCGGAGGACCAGGAGGGCTGCTGAGGACCCTGCGCTGGCACTGCCACGGCTCCAGCCGAGGGCTGTGGCAGGGGCTGTGAGCACAGCCAGGGGGAGTCCCCCTGGGCCCTGCTGCTTCTCCCCAGCTTTGTTTTTCTATGCCCAAGGAAGGAGAGGAAGGAGGCACAGAGGGATGCTGGACCAGAGCCTTCCTCCTGCACGGCTCTCTGAGCAGAGCAGGGTAGAGAGCCAGGGCTGAGCCCAGGGACTGGGATGGAAAACTAAAGCTGAGCCCAGGGACTGGGATGGGGAACCAGAGCTGAGCACAGGGACTGGGATGAGGAACCAGAGCTGAGCACAGAGAGTGGGGTGGGGC
>WAAF01001065.1:90497-105718 GCA_013400475.1 Tricholaema leucomelas
GGACTGGGATGAGGAACCAGAGCTGAGCACAGGGACTGGGATGGGGAACCAGAGCTGAGCCCAGGGACTGGGAGGAGAAGACAGCAGCTTGCAGGGGGCAGATGGACCCGAGAAGAGAGTGAGCCAAAGCACCTGAAGCCCAGGGATGGATGCAGCCTCCCGAGGTCCTGCTTGGCTTCCTCAGGCTGCATCCCTGCAGGAGGAGCCCTGGCAGGAGGGTCCGGGGGTGGGCACCCACCATCGGGTGCCTCCATCTCACAGAGACGTGGCTGGCCCCAGGCAGAGCCGGGGAGGGCAGGCAGGGACTGCAGAGGGCAGGGGGAGGGCCTGGGGTGCTGCAAGCTTCTTCAGCACAGCTACCTGTGTGGGGGGTGGAGGATGTGGCTGTGCAAGGCGATCCCAGATCCCTGATCCTGCCTCACTTCTGTCTCTGCTCTGCGGGGGGTTCTGTCCTTCCCTCTCCATCACTCTCTGGGTACGAGGTGGAAAGCAGGCAATTACTCTGCTAATGGCTCCATAAATTCCTTCATTACTTATTAAACTCCAGCACTCCCCACGCAGCAGAAGGGAAAGGAGAAAAGAGAACGAACTGGAGAAGAGCAAAGGAGCAGAGGAGAGGTTTGGAAGGGCTGTGCCAGGGCGCAGGGCTCAGCTCCCGTGCCCAGGCTGGATCAGGCCCTGCTGGTTGCTGAGCTGCCGTTGCCATCTGCCGGCAGTGGGACAGGCAGGGGCTGCCTGCTCGGCTGGGCAGCAGGGGACAGAGCTCCTGGCCATGGGGCTGGGGGCTTGAGGAGAGTGGCAAGAGGCTGGGGAACACCTGGGTGCCTTGGGGCTGCTGAGAGGGGGCATCTGCAACCCTCCTGAGCAACCTGAGACGTTGGCACAGGTTGCCCAGGGAGGCTGTGGATGCCCTCACCCTGGAGGTGTTCTCAAGGCCAGGCTGGATGAGCAGTCTGGGCTGGTGGGAGGTGTCCCTGCCCAGGGCAGGGGGGATGGGATTAGATGAGCTTTAAGGTCCCTTCCAACCCAAACCATTCTGCGATTCCATGCTCTGAGGAGGTTGCTGGGTGGGATGAGCTGCAGGGACCACCCTGAAAGCTGCCCCCAGAGTCCTTAAGGATGGTCCTGGCAGCCTGGCTCTGGGCAGAGGTCAGTCTGAGGACAGGCACAGAGCAGGGTGAGGAGTCTTGAGCTTGCCCCCAGCGCCCTGCGAGGCAACTCCAGAACCCCTCTGGGGATGAGGACTCCACCACCTCCCTGGGCAGCCTGTGCCAGTCTCTGACCTGTCCTAATCTCCAACCTAACCCTCCCTGGCACAATTTCAGGCCAGTTCCTCTCCTTCTGTCACTTCAGGCTGAGCAGAGCCCAACCCCAGCTGGCTGCAGCCTCTCCTCAGGGAGCTGCAGAGAGCAGTGAGGTCTCCTCTCAGCCTCCTCTTCCCCAGGCTGAACCCCCCCAGCTCTCTCAGCTGCTCCTCCCCAGCCCTGCTCTCCAGACCCTTTGGTGCCCTTCTCTGGACCTGCTGCAGCCTCTCCATGTCCTTCTGGGAGTGAGGAGGCCAAAACTGAGCCCAGGACTCAAACTGTGCCCTCCCCAGTGCCCAGCTCAGGGGCACAGTCCCTGCCCAGCTCCTGCTGCCCACCCCAGCGCCGCTCCAGGCCAGGCTGCTGATTTCCTCGAGGTGCTGGGAGCTGCCTTGCAGTTGGCTGCCAAACCTCTCCAGCATCCCACGGGGTGGAAGTCGTCCAGGGCTGGGTGGTTTTCTTCCCTGCTGCTGCAGCAATGCTTCAGGGGAAGCTTTCTCCTGCTGCCTGGGTCAGAGTGCACAGCAGCTGGCGGCTGGGCTGGCAGCTGCCATCCCAGGAGGGCTCTTGTGGCCTGGCCTAAGTGAAGCTAATGGATTTCCATGTCTGTGATGGGCAGCTGGGACACAAACTCAGCTCCAGCAAGAGAAGCAGCTCTTGGAATGCAAAGCTGCCAACAAGCAAACACCTCCCTGCTGGAGATGCTCCCAAACCTTCTGCCTGCACAGAGCAGCAGAGCTCAGCTTCAGCATCTCCTCCTCTCTGCTCCTCCTCCACCAGACTGGGCAGTTCCTGCAGGATCAGCTCCAGACAGGGCTGGAAAACACCACAGTAAAGCCCCAGAGAGTGGAGTTTGCAGGACCACAGAGTTCCTTTGGCTCTGCAGCACTCAAGAAGCCTCTGGGATGAGCCCAGCTCTGCAGAAGGACCTGGATGCTCCTCTGGGATGAGCTCAGCTCTGCTGAGGGACTTGGATGCTCCTCTGGGATGAGCCCAGCTCTGCTGAGGGACTTGGATGCTCCTCTGGGATGAGCCCAGCTCTGCTGAGGGACTTGGATGCTCCTCTGGGATGAGCCCAGCTCTGCAGAGGGCCCTGGATGCTCAACTCCCATGGCTCCCAGGTGTAATCAGAGGTTTCTATCTAGGCCAGGGGCTCCAGGGCCATCTGGCACCTTAATTATCCACAGATAGACCTAAGCAGAGGCAGAGCTCTCTGCCTGGCCCGGGGCTGCCAGGGGACTCCTGCTCACGCCAGGCTGATGGAGCACAGCCCCCTCCAGAGCCAGGCTCAGGAGCTGTGCTGCCTGCTGCTGCCAAAGCCTTCTCCATCACAGCAGTGCCCCCAGCCCGGGGCTACAGCAGCGGTGGGAAAAGCCCAGGAGGAGGAGAGCTGACCCTGGGGAGGAGGACTGGAGCCAGCTGCGATGCCCCTGGCAAGAGCCCATCCCTGCCGGGCTGTGGCCCACTGCTCCCCCAAGGTGTCATCTGTGCCCTGACTCCTCAGCTGAGGAACTTCAATCTGCCTTCTGCTCCCACCCAGGGGCACCAGGAGGAAGGAAGTGGTTAGGACCTCAGTGGGCAGAAGTCTCTGCCACCAGCTCTTCAAACCACACATCTGCTTGCAGGCCAGGGGAGCTGTGCCAGGCTCAAAGATGGAGCTGAGAGGGGGCAGAAGAGGCTCTCCCAGACAGTTCTGACCTTAGCTAGCCAAGGAGTGAGGCCTCAGCTCCTCTGGGATGCTCTAACAGGGGCCATGGAGAAGAGGAGGCTGAGGGGAGGCTCTCCACAACTCACTGAATGGAGGTTGGAGCCTGGTCGGGGTTGGGCTCTTTCCCTGCCAACAAGCGACAGGGCAAGAGGAAATGGCCTCAGGTTGCCCCAGGGCAGGGCCAGGTTGGCCTGAGGAACAATTTCTTGCCCTTGAGGGTCGTCCAGGCCTGGCCCAAGCTGCCCATGGCAGTGGTGGAGTCCCCATGCCTAGGGGGGTTTCAGAGCTGTGGTGCTGAGGGCCATGAGCTGGCAGTGCCCTGGCACTGCTGGGGTGAGGGCTGGACTGGGTGGCTCTGTGATTCCCCTCCAGCTGAGCCTCCCCAGCAGAGCAGCTGTGCCCAGCCTGTGCCCACCCTGGCTGGCAGTCCTGGTGCCAGGCTGTGCCAGGCTGCCCCAGGCTGGTGCTGCTGCCCCTCCAGCACACAGCTCTGCACCACCTCACCTGGGCCACCCAGAGCCCCCAGACCACCTCTGTCATAGAAACACAGAACCAAGCAGGTTGGCAGAGAGCTCCAAGCTCCTCCAGCCCAACCTAGCCCCCAGCCCTGCCCAATCACCCAGACCATGGCACTCAGTGCCCCAGCCAGGCTTGGCTTCAACACCTCCAGCCATGGGCACTCCACCACCTCCCTGGGCAGCCCATTCCAGTGCCAATCACTCTCCCTGGGCACAAATTCCTCCTATCATCCACACGATGCCCAGGAGGGGTTGGCAGATGTCCACAGAAGAGGCTCCACAGCCTCTCTGGGCAGCCTGCCCCAGGCCTCCAGCACCCTCACACCAAAGAATTCTCTCCTCACACTGAGGTAGAACCTCCTGGGGTCCCATTCTGTGCCCATTGCCCCTTCGCCTGGCACCACCTCCTTGCCCCTCACCCCCTCAGAGCAGCTCCCTCTCTGGGGCTGCTCTTTCCCAGGCTGAAGCTGCAGGCTGGAGTGAACTCAAGGCTGGCAGGCAGGCAGGAGGAGCTCATTTTCAGCAGCCCAAGGCACATCCCAAAGCCAACTTCCCCCACTCCCCCAGCCCTATATTTAGCCAGCAGCTATTTACCCACGGCTGCAAACCCACCCACACGTTCAGGAGCCTCTGTGGACCAGCTCTGCCAGGAGGAGATGCTGTGACAGGGAGGAAAATGCAGCTCTAATGGCCTCTGCTACCAACAAATCCGATTCAATCCTCCCTTGGGCTGGAGGGGAGGGAGGAAAAAACAACCTTGCTGGGGAGAGATCTGATTTCCACGGGGTGCCAGAGGGCACTGCCACCCGGAGGGACACAGCCAGGGAACGTTGTGCTTTCTGCTCTCCTTGTTCCGAGCCGCTCAGGCTGTGATGATAAAAGATGGCTCAGGGAGGTGGGGGGGAGCTGGAGCGGTGCTGGCTCCACCAAGCTCCTGCTGCTGCAGTGTGGCTGCAGCTTTTCCCTCTCCACAGGCACTGCTTTGGGGTTGGAGGCATCTCAGAGAGAATCAGAAGGGCTGGAAGGGACCTCCAGAGATCATCCAGCTCAATCCCCCCCTTGCCAGAGCAGCTTTTGGTATCTTAAGGGAGCCTACAAGAAAGCTGGGGAGGGAGTTTCGAGGCTGCCAGTTTGTGACAGGACTGGGGGGGATGGAGCCAAGGTGGAAATGGGGAGAGCCAGCCTGGGTGTGAGGAAGAAGTTGTTCAGCATGAGGGTGGTGAGAGCCTGGCAGGGGCTGCCCAGGGAGGTGGTGGAGGCTGCAACATTGGAGGTGTTTAAGGCCAGGCTGGATGAGGCTGTGGGCAGCCTGCTCTAGGGTAGGGTGACCCTGGGCATGGCAGGGGGCTTGGAGCTGGGTGAGCCTTGGGGTCATAGAATAGAATCACAGAACCAAGCAGGTTGGCAGAGAGCTCCAAGCTCCTCCAGCCCAACCTAGCACCCAGCCCTGCCCAATCACCCAGACCATGGCACTCAGTGCCCAGCCAGGCTTGGCTTCAACACCTCCAGCCATGGGCACTCCACCACCTCCCTGGGCAGCCCATTCCAATGCCAATCACTCTCTCTGCCAACAACTTCCTCCTAACATCCAGCCTGAGCCTGCCCTGGCACAGCTTGAGGCTGTGTCCCCTTCTTCTGTCCCTGGCTGCCTGGCAGCAGAGCCCAACCCCAGCTGGCTACAGCCTCCCTGCAGGGAGCTGCAGACAGCAATGAGCTCTGCCCTGAGCCTCCTCTGCTGCAGGCTGCACACCCCCAGCTCCCTCAGCCTCTCCTCACAGGGCTGTGCTCCAGGCCCCTCCCCAGCCTTGCTGCCCTTCTCTGGGCACCTTCCAGCACCTCAACATCTCTCTGCAATGGAGGAGCCCAGAAGTGCACACAGAGCTGGTCCCTTCCAACTCTGACTACGATTCTCTGACCAGGGCAGGTCACACAGGAACACATCCAGGTGGGCTTGGAAGGTCTCCAGAGGAGACTCCACAACCTCTCCGGGCAGCCTGCTCCATGCCTGCAGCAGCCTCACACCGAAGAGGTTTGTCCTCATGCTGAGGATAACAGAAACCTGCCAGCGCCAGCGCCGCTCCCTGCGAGGCTTCCCACGGGAGCGCTGCCAATGGCTGCAAGGCCCCGAGCGATGCAGCAGCAGGGCGAGGAGGTGTGACCTTGGCAGGCAGTCCTGGCCCCGCTCCCGCTCAGCCTCCCACACCAAGGAGATCCCCAGGGGTGGAGGGCAGGGCCGGGCCGGGCCGGGCGCATTGGGGGTCACGTTGGGACTCCCACAGCCGCCACAGCAGGTGTTTGACAAGGACACGGGCGGACAGGACAGCTCCGCCTCCTCAACACTCCTTTCCCCGCCCTCGGTGGCTTTTATCCCCCCGGAGGCGGCGGCGGCTGCTGCTGCTGCTGCTGGGTCTCCGCGGGCTGAGCGGACTGGCCGAGTACGAACAACCTCAGTCCGTTCCGCGCCGCCAGGCGCAGTCTGAACGCTCAGCCGCGGCCGCACAGCGAACTCTGCCGGGGAACCGCCCTCCTTCCAGCCTCGCCCAATCAGCGCCACAACAGATCTGACTGATAGACGCTTTAGCCTATCAGCAAGCTACCTGATCGCGCCCAATCAGGTGGTTGGGGAGATTTTCCTCGCCCAATGATGAATAAAGAATGGGGCTCGGGCAGCAGCCCGCGCTTGTCCAGGAGTGGCGTAGATTTCAGCCAATCAGAGCCTCGCAGAGAAGGCTATCAGTGACCAATGAGGGCAGGGAACGGGGAAAGGGCAGCTCGCGAGAATTTGAGAGGGACGATGGGAACCCGCGTCCGAGCGAGCGGGCCAATGGGAACAGTGGGACTGAGCCGCAGCGGGACCTGTATAACTGGCAGGTACAAGAGCCAATCAAAAGTAGGAACCGAGCAGGGGAAATTAGCCCGTGGCCGAACGGTTGCGATTGACGGAGCAGCAAATCCAATCAGAACGCGGCGCCCTTTCTAACCGCCCAATGAGCGAGCGGGGCGGGGCGGCATGGGTGGGCGGCATTTTCCGCCCCCTCCTCGCGGGCGCGCGAGGCCGGCGGGCGGAAGGACAGCCCACTGAGCCAATCGGAAATGGAGGAGGGGGTAGCGGGCGGGCCTTCCGCCCGGCGAGGGCGAGGAGGGTGGGGGTGACGCTCCCGGCGGCCAACGAGGGCAGCGGGACGGCGCCGAGCGGCCAATGGGCGCCCGCGGGGCGGGGCTCGCTATCGCCGCGGCTTCCAAGATGGCGTCTGGTGCGTGAGCGCGGCGGTCAGTCAGTCGGTGAGGCCGCCGGCGGGAGCAGGGCCGGTGGCGGGAGGGGGCCCCGCCGCCCGCCGCCATGAAGGGCAAGGAACGCTCGCCGGCCAAAGCCAAGCGTTCGCGGGGTGGCGGCGGCGAGGACTCGGCGTCCTCCTCTTCGTCGGCTCGGGGCGAGCGGAGCAGCAAGAAGCTGAGCGGCTCCGGTGGCTCCAACGGCAGCGGCGGGAAAGCGGCGGCCTCGGCGGCCTCTAACGAGAGCAGCAGCGGGAGCAGCCGGCGCGTGTCGCACCCGGACAAGGCCAGCCGCGCCGGGAGCCGAGAGTACGAGACCGGGGCGGCGGCGGCGGCGAGCGGCGGCGGGGGCAGCCGGCACAGTTACGGCAGCGGTAAAACAGCGGAGGCGTCGCGGAGCAGCAGCAGCCGCAGCGGTGGCGGTGAGTCCCGGGCACCGGCAGCGGTTCCTTCCTCCTCTTCCTCCGAGTCGGGCGGCGGCGGCGGGGAGTACAAGACGCTGAAGATCAGCGAGCTGGGGTCGGTGCTGAGCGACGAGGCGGTGGAGGATGGACTCTTCCACGAGTTCAAGCGCTTCGGCGACGTGAGCGTTAAGATCAGCCGCCTCCCGCCCGGTACCGGCGCTGCCGACGAACGCGTGGCCTTTGTCAACTTCCGCCGGCCCGAGGATGCCCGAGCCGCCAAGCACGCCCGCGGCCGCCTCGTTCTCTACGACCGCCCGCTGAAGATCGAGGCCGTGTACGTCGGGAGCGGCGGAGGGAGCAGCCGGCGCCGCAGCAGCCGTTCCCCGGCCTTGCTGGACAAGGAGTCTCCTTACGGCGCGGCAGCCGTAGGGGTGGCCGCGGCGGCGGCAGCTGCGGTTCGGCACCCTGCGGCTGGGGCGACGCAGAGGGCTTTGTCGCCCGCCGGCAGCGGCGGGGCCCTGGGTTACCGTGACTACCGGCTGCAGCAGCTCGCCCTGGGCCGCTTGCCGCCTCCGCCCCCTCTGCCCCGGGAGCTGGAGAGGGAGAGGGACTACGGAGGGTTCTACGAAGCGCGAGTGCGGCCGGCCTACGGGCTGGAGCGGGTGGCCGGGGTGGCCGCCGCCGGGGGGTTTCGCGGAGGAGGAGGAGGCGGTGCTGGAGCAGCCGGCGAGGAGGAGATCAGCCCCGAGGATGATCAGAGAGCCAACCGCACCTTGTTCCTGGGCAACCTGGACATCACCGTCAGCGAGTCCGACCTGCGGCGAGCGTTTGACCGTTTCGGGGTCATCACCGAGGTGGACATCAAGCGGCCGGGGCGGGGTCAGACCAGCACCTATGGTTTTCTGAAGTTTGAAAACCTGGACATGGCTCACAGGGCCAAGTTGGCCATGTCGGGGAAGGTGCTCCTGAGGAACCCCATCAAGATCGGGTATGGGAAAGCTACTCCCACTACCAGGCTTTGGGTGGGTGGCCTTGGGCCTTGGGTTCCGCTGGCCGCCCTGGCCAGGGAGTTTGATCGCTTCGGCACCATCCGCACCATCGACTACCGCAAAGGGGATTCCTGGGCCTACATCCAGTACGAGAGCCTGGACGCGGCGCAGGCAGCCTGCACCCACATGCGAGGCTTTCCCCTGGGCGGCCCCGACCGCCGCCTCCGCGTAGACTTTGCCGACACCGAGCACCGCTACCAGCAGCCCTACCTGCAGCCCCTGCCCCTGCCGCCCGCCGCTCATTACGAGCTGGTGGCAGAGGCGGCTGCCTTTGGGGCTCACCGGGGAGCCCCACCCGATCCTCTGCGGGGGGCCCGGGACAGGACGCCTCCCTTGCTCTATAGAGACCGCGACAGAGATCTTTATCCTGAGGCGGAGTGGGTGCCTCCCCCACCCCCTGTGCGGGATAGGAGTAACCGGGCAGCTGCCTATGACCCACTGGAAAGCCTTGAACGCCGCCGGGATGGTTGGTCCTTGGAGAGGGACCGAGGGGAGAGGGAATTGGGCAGTAGTAGTAGGGACCAGCCTAGGAAACGTAGGCTGGCGGAGGACGGAGGCCGGCACTTGGATCGCTCTCCGGACAGCGAGCGCTCCTCTTCCTCCCGCAAGCGCCACTGTTTAACCACCACCACACCCCCGGACCGCAGCCCCGAGCTCCTGGTCGGGAGGGAACGTTACGGTAGCGACCTGGAGCGCTCATCCTCTCGTTTGCTCCTCTTGGAGCGACCTTCTCCCGTCCGGGAATCGCGGAGGGGCAGCCTGGAGCGGGGCCAGAACGAGAAACGAGACCGCAAGAATTCGGCCGAACGGGAGCGGAAGCACCGCGCTGGTGCCGGCGTCGCTGCCGTGGCCGCGCAGGAGTGCAAGAGCCCGGCCAAAAAGGACGAGCGTGCGGCGGAGGGAGGCGGAGGAGGAGGCTCCCGCCTCAAGCCTCCCCCTCAGAAACAGCAGCAGGACGGCGCGGCCCAAGCCGGCGGAGCCCCCAAGCTCTGCCTGGCTTGGCAAGGGATGCTCCTGCTGAAGAACAGCAACTTCCCGTCCAACATGCACCTGCTTCAGGGGGACCTCGGCGTGGCCAGCAGCCTGCTGGTGGAGGGAGCGACTGGTGGCAAAGTGGCTCAGCTCAAGATCACTCAACGGCTTCGCCTGGACCAGCCCAAGCTGGACGAGGTCAACCGACGCATCAAAGTGGCGGGACCCAACGGCTACGCCATCCTCTTGGCCGTGCCCGGCGCCTCAGACAACCGCTCCTCAGCCGGAGCTGCCGAGGCTGCTGCCGCCACCACCACCACCACCTCCACGCAGAGGCCGCTCAGGAATCTGGTGTCCTACCTAAAGCAAAAGCAGGCTGCTGGGGTGATCAGCCTGCCCGTGGGGGGCAACAAAGACAAGGAGAACAGCGGGGTCCTGCACGCCTTCCCCCCCTGCGATTTCTCCCAGCAGTTCCTTGACTCCACGGCCAAGGCCTTGGCCAAATCAGAGGACGACTATTTGGTCATGATCATTGTCCGGGGGGCATCCTAATAAGACCCTTCCTGGTGTTCTCTGTACCCAACCCTGCCTCCTCTTCCTCTTCCTCCTCCTCTTCCTTCTCCTCCTCCACGCAGCCCCTCCAGCGTGTGCCAGGTGCTATGGGATGCAGCCTCAGCCAGCCCTGTTGTGATTTTGAGTTAGAGCTTTGTTTCTAGGTGACTTCTTTCCCCCCCTCCCCTCCCTCCCCACCCCAGCCTGCTTTGTTGTGGTGTTGGTTGGTTTGGGGGTTTTTCTTTTTACTTTTTCCTCTGTTCCTGCACTTTTCTCTCCAGTTAGAAGCCAGAATGGTTGGGTTTAGCCAGTAGTGTGAGTAGGATGCTTTGAGGATTCTTTCCCTCTTGTTGTTGGGGGAGAGCAGGGAAGGTAGCAGGGAAGTGAGGCCTGCTTTGATTTACGTGAAAAAGCCAAAAAGGAGAAAAAGAAATTAGGGGGAGAGGAAAAAAAAACCCAACAAACCCCTAGGAGAGGGAGGGAGGGGTGAGGAAAGCTACACTTCCTTTTTCTTGGTCTTGTTTTTTTCCTTTCCCCCTTCATTTTGATGTCCTTTTGTCATTTCATGGATTTTTAAAGGCTCATCCTGGATCAAGTGGCAAAGCTAAAAGAGTAGATTGGAAGCACTCAAGCAGCTGAAAGTGTGTGGGGCAGAAGGGGAGGGGGGGGATAAAAACCCACCCACAGAGTCCCACCCTGGTGTCAACTCCTTTTTTTTTATGGTGTTTTTTTTGGGGGGGAGCTTTAATTATTTAATGTTTTGAATCCTTCATCATTTTCTAAGGGCCTCAGGTCAGAGACCTTTTGGCCTGCATGATCTCCTCCCTCCCTCCTTCCTTCACCCCCCACATCAGGAAGCCAAATGGAAGCCGCTTGGTTGGAGGTTTGATGCTCCTTCAGGTGCCCAGCACCTGCTGTCTGCTCCGGGGTGGGGGCAGAACCTTTTGGGGAAGCATTTTTTTATCCACTGCTGCCCTCCTCAGACTGCATGCACTGAAAGGAAGCTTTTGGCTCTTGGGGTTTATTTTATACCACCTGCAATTCCCCCTCTTTTTTTTAATGAATGAAATCCTGTGAGTTGTATCCCATAATATGCACTTTTGGGTTTGTAGCAGTGGCAACAGTTGTTGGTTGCTAGCTGAGGGCATTGTGAATGTCTGGTGGGGCAGGATTCAAGGAGGTGCTCTCACTTAGCTCCTGGGTTTTGGCTTTTTACTGCCTTTTTGGGGGGGGAGGTTTTTTGTTTCCCTTCCTTCTCCTCCTTCCCTTCTCCAACCACGAGCTGCAGGTACAGGGAGCGGAGGTTGTTTGGTGCCACAGTGCAAACTCCTCAGCTTCTCTCTCTCTCTCTCTCTCTCTCTCTCTCCAGAGATGGCTTTTAATTCTGTGATAATTTAATTACATTCAAGTTCTCATTAACTTTTAGTTCTTTTTTTTTTCCCCCTTTAACTTCTTTGTTAATAGCAAGAAACTGCTGCCTGCTGCCAGGGGCCTCTTGGGCTGCACTGCCCTGGGCGTTACATGAGGTTTAGCCTTTGAAAGTTGCCTTCTTTTAGCACCTTGGAAGAAGCATTCAGGGTTCACCCCACCCAAGATGCTGATTTTTTTCATTCTCAAAAGGAATCAATTTGACTTAGTTCAGGGTTTTCCCCCCAGTCCCTCTCCCTTTATTGGACACTTTCCTCCAGCTCCACCAGGCGTTGAGGAGGGAAGAAGGGATCTAAATCCCTGTTGTTTTGTTTGCCAGTCTAAATGATGCTGCAGCAAGCTGCTGATCTGAGAGGTCCATCTGCCTGTAGCTGTTTACAGACCTCCCTCCAAATTGTAACCTTGCACTTAACTCCCCCCTGCCCCCCCCCCTCCCCCAATGTAGCCTTGCACTTAGCCGCGTTTGCAGGGAGCTGGGTGCTGGAGAGCGATGCTGCCTCCCTCGGCCAAGCCTCCCCCTGTGTTCCTCAGCCCCTTGATAAAGGGACGAGTTGAACTCTGCTCCCAGTGGCACCCGAATGTTAAAGGGACAAGTTGATTGCTTTCTTCAGTGATGGAAAGAATCAAGTTGAAAATGCAGGAGGAGGAAAGGTCCTGAATGTGTTTGCTGGGTGCAGTGGGTCTGATGTTCTCACTCCAGAGCCGCTGTCACTGACCCAGTAGTACCCCTGTGCTGAACTGAACCTGCTTGGGTTCAGGTGAGGCTTTGATTCCCTTGAGCTGACCTCCATGAGTAGATTTAAGTGGCCCAAGCGTGCTGGGGAGCAGAGAACTTGAATGTGGCAGCACAGCTTGGGCTGGGTGTATTTATTGCTTTGTAGTGGCTTTTTCTTTCCGAAGGGAAAGGTCCAAACCTCATGTAATGCTCTGAGATGTTTGGAGGGTCAAATCCCAGCATTTTCTGGGTTGCTGCCCTCCAGTGTGAATGTGATGGCAGAGTCCAGCTGTTCCTCTTCCTATTAACAAGGAGGCTTCCTCCCAAATGACACTGCTAAAGCCAACGTCGATGTGTTAGGAGGGGCAGAGCCTTCACCACCACCACCCCAGCAAAGAACCCTGGCAGGTGCCTGGCGGCGAGCGAGCAACAAACACCCAACTCCTCAGGGATGCTGCTTGTGCTTGGAGCTGAATTTTCTTGGTGCATCTGACCTAAGTGACTTTGTTCAAGGCCAAAAGACTGAGAATTCAAACCTGCCCAAGACCACCTAAGAACCCCACCCCAGCAGCTCTGATGCTTGTGTCCAACCCCTGAGCTGGTGGAGGAAGGTGTTTGTTGGGACGACGCACGGCAGGCACCTGCTTCTAAACCCCATCCAACTTGGGCTCAGCAAAGCTCCTCGAAGCCAACTCAGTGTGAGAAGCCTTTGGGAAGAACATCCCAGGTGCAATTCCAGGTTTTGCCTGTAAAACAGTGGTTGTTGTACCTGCCATGGGCCTTCTAGGGATGAAAATGGTTCTGTGCTGGAGGATAAGGAGGAGTGAGCGAGGCTGCCTTTGGCTCCAGGTTTCCTGGTGGTTTACTTTGGGGGGGGTTCCCTGCTTCTTCCAGTCTGGTTTCTGTGTGATTGCTGCTCTGTTTTGTAAGCAAAGGTTTTTAAACACCCTCTGAGGGTTCTTAAAGCATAGTTGGCTGGCAAGATTGGGCTTTGTTTGTATTTAACCACTCTGCCAGCGCTGAGGCTTCCCCCGCGGCTCAGTGGGTTCTGCTTCGCTCTGCGGTGGAATCAGTGCCCACTAAGTCGGCTCAGCCCGGGCTGAGCACGAGGAGAAGTCTGTGTTTGACACCACCTCTGTGTAGAGCAAAGCAGATGTTAGCAGCCTGGAGCTCTCCTGTTTGTGTTTGGCATTATGATGTCGCTCAGTATTTCTCCTGCCGATGGGGGTGCAGCTGATGTCCCTCTCGATTTCGTGTGGTTGGTTGAATTAAGCGTGGAAAAAGGATGTCCTTTTCCTCAATCATTTCATAGCCAAGGCTTAAAGCTTTGGGGAAAGAACCTCAAATGACTCAGACCTTTTTGTTTAAGGCTTTTTAGTCGTTTTGTTTTGTGGTTTTTGTTTTGTGTTTTGGTTTGGTTTGAATTGGAAACTTTACGCAACTTCCTTGGCTGGCAGCCAGTGGCTTTGTTTGCTCCCTTCTGGTGTCAGGCTTGCTGGGGCTGTGGGTGAGCTGCTGTGGCCTCCTGCTCTGGGCTCCCCGAGGCTGTGGCCACCCATTCTGGGCTCCCTGAGGCTGTGGCCCCCTCTGGGTTCCCCGAGGCTCTGGGCTCCCTGAGGCTGTGGTCCCCTTTGTCAGAGGTTGCCAGTTGCAAGTTCCACCACATCCTTGTCAGCTTTGGCGAGAGGGCAGAAGGCTTTACTCTGGCCAAGCAGCCTGAGCTTTCTCTCTCTCTCTCTCTTGCTCAAGGATGTTGAAGGATTGAAATGTTTGGTGACAACTTGCTCAGCCCCTGTGGAGGGAGGCAGAGTTTGACATTTCTTGCTTTGAGGAACCATCTGGTTGGTGGTAACCGAGGTGAGAGGACGTAAGGGAAGGAGGAACAAACCGAACATGGGAAGATAGGTTCAAAGATAAAAACCCCAAACCTCTCAGGGAAAAATGTCTTGGAAAAATCCTTGTTCCTGGCTTAAAGCAAAGCAGTGTTGAGGGCAGTGCTCCTGAGGAGGCTGCTGCTGAGGAGAGCCAAGAGTGGAAGGAGTTCTTGCCATGGACTTGGAGAGCTTTTGGGGTTCTTTCCCTTTCTATTCTCCCCTTTCTTTGTTCATCTGCAGCTATCCCTAAAGTGAAGGATGAGCTCATTTGGTTTGTATCAGGCTTCAAATGTTCCTGGAACATTTCAACCTGCTGCAGTTTTGCTGGTGTGGAAATGATGATGTCTGGATTTAGGAACAATTGTCAATGATGGGAGATGTGTCTTGGGTTTGAGCTTTTCCTCTTGGGAGTTTGCCTGCCTGTAGAATTCTACAGCAGAAACGAGAGCGGAAGAGCAAAAATCTTTAGACTACCATTGAGC
Source organism: Tricholaema leucomelas (assembly GCA_013400475.1). Taxonomy (NCBI): domain Eukaryota; kingdom Metazoa; phylum Chordata; class Aves; order Piciformes; family Lybiidae; genus Tricholaema lacrymosa; species Tricholaema leucomelas. Next base: position 104,777 of record WAAF01001065.1, read on the forward strand.
TTTTGCCTTCAGGAGACACTTCTTGGAGGGGGAAAACCCAACTGAATTCTTAGGATTTCTTTTGGTGTTTTTTTTTCACCTGGTTGAATTCTTTTGATGTTATCTCACTTGGTCAATGGAAGTTGACTGCTCAGCAGTACTGTAAAGGACTTTCAAGTCTAACCTTGGTGCCCTGCAGTGCTTGGGATGCTTCTCTCCACCTCATTTTGAGGTGTTTTGGTGGTTTGTTTGGTTCATTGGGTTGGGTTGTTTTTTTTTTCTTGGTGCTTGCCAGGTGGTTTTGGTGTTTTTGTTTTTGAAGCCCTCCCTCTTCAAGTAGAATATTGAGAGTGGCTTCATTGCTCTTTTGTACTGATCTGGATGCTGTAAGGAGGAGGGGATGGGAGGGGGAAAAACCTCCAAAACCCAACCCAGAATAGCCTAAACCAAACCCAAACCAGGAGCAAATTCTGTTGTGTAACATTTTTCTTTCCCTCTTGCAAAGCCAATCTGGTGGACTGGCAGAATACAAATTCTGATGGGAGATAACTCACCCCAAGCTCCTTAAAGAAACCCCAAACCCAACAAAACAACCAAAAATCAAAACAACTCAAAACAGCAAAAGAAAAAAATCAAACCAGCAAAATAAATCAAAGAGCAAAATAGAATCAAAATCAAAAGAGCAAAACAATAAATCAAAGAGGAAATCAAAATCAAAAGAGCAAAATGAAATCAAAAGCAAAAAGCAAAACAAAATCAAATGAGCAAAATCAAAATAAAATCAAAAGGAGCAAAACAAAACCAAAATCAAAAGGAGCAAAACAAAACCAAAATCAAAAGGAGCAAAACAAAACCAAAATCAAAAGGAGCAAAACAAAACCAAAATCAAAAGGAGCAAAACAAAACCAAAATCAAAAGGAGCAAAACAAAACCAAAATCAAAAGGAGCAAAACAAATCCAAAA
>WAAF01001065.1:105749-180656 GCA_013400475.1 Tricholaema leucomelas
AAACCCAAATCAAAAGAGCAAATCCAAACCCAAATCAAAAGAGCAAATCCAAACCCAAATCAAAAGAGCAAATCCAAACCCAAATCAAAAGAGCAAATCCAAACCATGAAGCAAACCAAACCCACCAAAGCAGAACTGCAGACCAAGACACCCCAGTGGAGCTTTGGGCTATGAAGCTGTTGGCTTGATGTGAAGTTTTCCATCCTAAGGGCCTGGTGAATGCAAGAAAAGTTTTTCTCTGTTTAATATTTGTGCATTTTACTAAAACCCAAACAAAGGCAGCTTCAGAAAGGTGACAGAACCCAACCCTTAAGCTGTGTCTCTGCTACTGTGATGCCAATTTGCCCTTGTTTTCAGTGGGGAAAAAACCCCCAAACTATGACTGAATGATGACCTCTTTGCTTTGTGCTGTGTACACAACATTGCTGGGGAGGAAAAAAAACCCCAACAAACCAAAAGAGTCAAGGAGTTACCTTTGTAATGGCTCACACAGCTGAAAAGACAACAAAACCAATCCCTTCCCCCCAAAAAAACAACCCACCCAAGTAGCTGTCACTCTAAGCTGTGCAGCTCCCAAAGTTGAGCTGATTTTGGTTTCCTTCTAAAGAGATTGTTTCAAAACACCAAACACAAAACCTAAAACACCAAATTGGGTTTCTGCCTGCAAGTGAATTGGTGCCAGACTTGGTTGGCTGGAGGAGGAGAATGGCTGGAGGAGGAGGAGGAGGAGAATGGTTGGAAGAGGAAGAGGAGGGGTATTTTTTTACCTTGCTGCTCGGTGCTTTGGTCTCTGATAGCTGTTGGGTTCCTGGTCAGGGAGAAGCAACAATTTGGTGATGTGGTTTTGTGATTTGGTTTTTGGTTGTGGTTTTGTTTTTTTTACCAGCCTGGTGTACCAAAACCTGAAGAGAAGAAAACAAATCAAACAAAAGAGTTGTTTCACCTTGCTCTGTGGTATCCCCTCCTTGGTTTTGCAATGAGAGGAGGGAAATATAGATAGAGATCTATCTAGAAAAGAGGTTGACTTGCTGCTTTTCTCTCCTCACCATGTCCAGGGCTGCTTTTCTCTCCTCACCATGTCCAGGGCTGCTTTTCTCTCCTCACCATGTCCAGGGCTGCTTTTCTCTCCTCACCTTGACCAGTGCTGCTTTTCCCTCCTCACCTTGACGAGGAAAATGGTGCTTGATGCTGGCATGCAAGAAGCAGGGGAAGGAAGGGGGCAAAAAACCCTCACCCCCTGCACCTCAGAACCGTATCCCAAGTCTGGGACTTTGCTGGTTTGGAAGAGCTGTGGAGTTCCTGACCTTTTTTTTTTTTGGGTCTTTTTTTTCAGTTGATGATTTGTTGACCCTCTTCCCCCTTCCCTCCTTCCCTCTCCCTCCCCTCCCCCCTCAAAAACACCTTTGCCTTTAGTTCTGGTTCTTTGCTTTGTTTGTTTCTGATGAGTTTGAAGAGAGAAAAAAAACACAAACAAAAAAAAAAAAGTTGGTGGTTGCTTCTTTGGTACTTTGCACGTCCTGAAAAACAAACAAACAAACTAAACCCAAGAGAGAAACAAAAAAAATGAGTCTTTTAAAAGGTGCTTTGCTAAAAGTGATGCTAAATAAAACCTTTGCCTGCCACACTCGAGCTGCTGCTGCTCCTCCATCTCCGGGGGCTTCGCGGCGCTGCTGGGGTTCAGCGCTGGAACGGATGAAGAGAATCCTGAGAGCTAGAGGCAACTTTTGGTTGGTTGGTTGCTTGATCTACCTTTTATTTATTTTTGTTGTTGTTTTTTCTGTTGTTGTTGGTTTTTGTTTTTTGGTGGTTGAGCAGTTTGGAAGCCAAACCAACCACGGATGTGCATGCAGCCCTGCTCCTGTCCCGGGTTCCCGCGGTCGCCTCGCTCTCTGGTGCCGGTGAGAGGATAAAAAAACCAAACCAAAACCACCACCCCTCAAAAAAAAAACAACCAAACACCTCCCCCTCAAAAAAAACCAAACCAAAACACTGACCCCACACACACATATACAGAGGCAGGTGTTTGCTGCCTTCTCTCCTGGTGTTAACTCTTTCTGGGGGTTGCCGAGAGCTCTGTGGAAAAAGCGGTGCCGGTGCAGAGGTCGACTCCGTGTTTGCCGCGGGAGGACTTCGGAGCGACGGCGAGCGGCGAGAGGAGGCTGACACTGCTGCATCCTTGGCTTCAGAACCCTCCCTGCTGGTGGTTGTGCTTTGGTTAGAGTTTTGTTGTGACGTGCAGCTGGAAGACACCTTTGCAAGCGGCAGCTTTTTGCCCTCCGATTGGCCTTTGACGCTTTGCCGACCTCTCCCGCGGACGGAGGACCTGCAGCCCTTGCAGGATTCGGTGCTTGGCTGTGGGAGCCTTTCCAGCAAAGGAGGCCGTGGTTGTCCTCTGCAAGGTTCCTGGGGCAGAGAGCTCTCTAAATCCCTCAGCCAGGTAAGGGGGTTTTGGAGCTGCAGCTGGATTGGCCTGTAGAAGAAGATGGGTTTCGTTGTGCTCCTGGATTTGCCTTCTCCCAGCCTAACTTACTGCTACTAATGGGTTTGCTTCGGTCCACCTGCTGCTCCCATCCGCTCCGGAGCAGACTGGGATGTGGAGCTGCTGAGTTTGCTTTGGGGGCTTCCTGGGAAACCAAATGTGAAGTTTCTCTGCTTACTTGGGGGTGAAACTCCAGGTTTTGAGCTTGGTAAGGTGGAGCTGTTCATGGAACTTGACGGACTGCTTGAATTAATGCTGCTTTAACCCAGAGTACTCTTTGGAACTGGGCTGTGTCTGTGCCAGCCAAGCCATGGCTGGCCAAAAGCTCTCGCTGCGTGTTTGGGATGCTGGTGCAAGCCTTGAAATGAAGCTGTTGGACTGTAAATGGGAGGATTGTAGCTGTTGCTGCTGGGCAGGAGGGGAGGGAAGACTCCTGGGATGCCTTTTCCTCTGGAGCTTGGTGTTGGTAGCTCCAGCTCATGGTTTTGCAAGGTCTTTCATGCTCTGTTGAGATGCCAACCTCTGAATCTGGTGTGATTTAAAGTGGTGTACCAAAGGGTTGAGGCTGGAAGGAAATCACAGGAGGGATGCTTCAGTCTCTTTAAGCTTGGTCGTGTGGCAGATGCCAAGAGGAGGAGAATGATCTGTTAGTGTAAGCCCGGTGGAGGTGGCTTGGAGGAGCTGGGGAGCTTGCAGTCAGCTGCTGGGGGAGGCAGGTTTGGGTTCCAGGGGCTGGGTGTTCTTTGGGTAGACTTTGATGTGTGTCATGGCACATTGTCCTGGTTTAAGACCAGAGGCCTTTGGTGGCTGCTCCAGAAGAGGTCTCTGAGGTCTCTCTCTGATTTAGATTTCCCTGTCTTTAACCAGGAGGTTGTTCCCTGTCTCCTTTACGTTGTGGATTTATCCAGGAGACCTGGAACAGGCTGCTCAGGGAGGTGGTGGAGTCCCCATCCTTGGAGATGGTGAAGAAAGGTGTTTTAGGGTGGATGTCAGGAGGAAATTCTTCACGGCAAGAGTGATTAGCATTGGAATGGGCTGCCTGGGGAGGTGGTGGAGTCACCAGCCCTGGAGGTGCTTATAAAGAGGCTGGATGAGGCACTTAGTGCCAGGGCTTAGTCAATTAGAAGGTGTTAGGTTGGGCTTGATGATCCTAGAGGCCTCTTCCAACCTGGTTGATTCTGTGTGAAAGGTGTGTGGCAGCGGCACTTTGGCACATGGTTTATTGGCCAGAGTGGTGTTAGGCTGATGCTTGGACTCTGATCTTGAGAGGCCTTTTCCAACCCAACCAATTCTCTGTGCTGCTGTGCCCAGGGGATGTGGTCTGGGACGATTCGCGAGTCGCATGTGGTGCACTGGGTCTGCTCCTCTGCCTTCTGGCTTGCTTAGAGCCAGGTGGCACCAGGCTGGCGTCACAGCCAGAGCCTTTGAAGGCTTAAGTGCTCTTGGTGCACCATATTAATTTGGCTAATGAGGCTTCTGGGGCAAGGTTTCTGCAGGGAAGCAGCTGATGAGCTGCACTGCAGCAGGAAGCGCCGCGAGAGGCTTAGCCAGGATCCACTTACTGCACTTCACACGTTTTAGGCTTGGGGTTGGGTTGGTTTTTTTCCCCCCTCCTTTCCAAGTTGTGATTTTTACCAGCTGCAGCTGAATTAATAAGTGAAATTTCAAGCATCAGCTGGCCCAGATTTCTGCTCCCTGCTAATGCCAAGCTTATGTTCCCCTCATGCTGCTGGTTTGCTATGGAACGGCAAAGGCTCTTTGAGGCCAACGCTCTCCACACGTGGCCTGGGGTTTGGTGCTGGTGGAGCAGGCAAAGCATCTGCAGGGAAGGAAAAGAAGCCAGGGAGAGAAGTTGGAAGAGTCTTGGGTTGATGGCTCAGGGAGTTGTGTCTCCTAGCTGGGTGCCTGAGTTTAATCATAGCTGCTTTGAGAACTGGCTGAAGGGAAGCGTTAAGCTGCTGAAGGACCCAGGGCAGCTGCTCAGGGTGTGCTGGGTTCCTGGGGGCAGATTAAGGAGAGGCTGTTGGTGTTCAGCCTGTTTGTTCCTGTGCTGGTGGAGCCTCCAGCAGGAGCAGAGAGTGTGGCCCTGATGGCACAAAGAGGTTGTCCTGTCCTGAGGGATGTGTTAATTGAGTGTGGTTGGAGAATCAAGGTCTGGCTGCTGCCGAAGGTGGTGGTGGTGCTGTGAGTTCCTGCTGAGGAAGGGCTTGAGGGAGCTACAGGAAGGCTGCAGAGGGACTTTGAGGGTGTCTGTGTCTAGAGACAAGGGGGAATGGTTTGGAGCTGAGGCAGAGCAGGCTGAGAGTGGAGCTGAGGCAGAAGCTCTGCAGTGTGAGGGTGCTGAGAGCCTGGCACAGGCTGCCCAGGGAGGCTGTGGCTGCCTCCTGCCTGGAGGTGTTCAAGGCCAGGCTGGATGAGGCTTGAGCAACCTGGGCTAGATGAGAGGTGGTAGGAGGCCTCCCGTGGCAGGAGGTTGGAGGAGATGAGCTCTGAGCTCCCTTCCAACCTAAACCATTCCGTGAGGGGCCTGAGGGCTGCCCTCGGTGCTGTGCTAAAGGTCTGCAGGGCTGCAGCCAGGCTCTGCTCAGCGATGGCCAAGGGGCACTGGGTGCCAGCTGGAGCAGAGGTGCCACAGGAACAGGAGGGAAAGGTTTGTCACTGTGAGGGTGCCAGAGCCCTAGGGCAGGCTGCCCAAAGAGGTTGTGGAGTCTGGAGAGGTTCCAGCCTCACCTGGATGTGTTCCTGGGTGCCCTGCTCTGGCAGGGGACGTTGGACTGGATGATCTCCAGAGGTCCCTTCCAACCCCTACCATTGTGTGAGTTAATGAGTTGCCACCTCCCAGCCCAGCTCCTGTGCCTATGGGTTTGGGTTCCAGGCCCTGAGTGTTGTCCTGGGGTCAGAAGGAGCTGTGTTGGCTTCTGCAGCTGAGCTGTCAGGAGCAGACACTTCCCCTCCTTATCTCCCTGCCTCGACCTTCAGACCTGGTTCTGCAGTCAGCTCTCAGGCTGGGCTGGAGCTTTTCAGCCATCCTCAGTATTCCCTGTCCCAGAGCCAGGAGTGCTCAGGCTGCCTTCCAGCCACCTCTCCAACTCTTTTCCCTGGAATTTCTGCCACTTGTAGCAAGTGAGCCCTGGGATCCTCCAGCCTGGCTCTGCTCCCACCTGCAGCTGCTGCCTTTCAAGCCTTTCAAATGGGATCTTTTGGGGATGCCCACACCTGGGCTGCAGAAGGCATTCCAAAGCCACTGAGGCCTCCCAAGGGTTGTGGTTGAGCTCTTGTTGCCGTTTGAGAGGAACTGCCCTGCTGATGGTTGCAGCTCTCTTGGCCAAGGTTGTTGCCTGCAGGTCAGCATCTGCTGCTGCAGCTCCGGGCCCAGCACTGCTGCCAGCCTGGGCAGGGGTTTGGTGCAGGAGGAACCACCCAAGCTGCTTACTGAGGCTTGCAAGGGAGGGCAGGACACTGGCCCAGCCTGCCCAGGGGCCCGTGGAGTGCCCATGCCTGGAGGGGTTGGGAAGCTGTGGAGATGTGGTGCTGAGGGCCAGGGCTTGGTGGTGCCCTGGCACTGCTGAGGGAAGGCTTAGACTTGGTGGTCCTGAAGGTATCTTCCAACCCCAATGATTCTGTGGTGAGACACAGGCCCAGGCTGGCCTGAGGGGTTCCCCATGCCTGGAACCATGCAAGGTGAGGCTGGTCAGGGCTCTGGGGGCAGATGTCCTTGCTCACTGAGTGGTGGATGCAGTAGGTGGGTTGGAGAGGTTGTGTCCAGCCAGAGCATTCTGTGGCTCTCTGGAGGGGATGTCACAGCCTCTGCTGCTGCTCCTCTCAGGTGCCTGAATGCAAACCTTCGTGTTCCAGCTCAGCTTCCCTCTGCTGTGCTGTTGACAGGAGGGCAGGGGGTGCTGCAGGGCCTCCAGCCTGGCATTCCATGGCTCTGTGATCCCTGCACTGAGCCAGAGCAGCACTGACTCATTCCTGGCTGCCAGGCTTGGTGGTGACTTGGGAGGCAAAGTCTGTGTGGCTGTGGAGACTTTGCCCCAGCAACTGCTTCTGGCCTGGCTGTGGCCATGAGCAGGAGCTGGCAGCTCCTTTGGGTCTACCTCAAGCCTGGAAGCTTTGCATGTGATCATGGAGCTGTTCTGGCTGGAAAATCCTTCTGAGGTCATGGAGTCCAACCACAGCCCCAACCCCACCGTGCCCACCAAAGCCTGTCCCCATCTGCCATGGCCACAGCTGTCCTGAGCACCTCCAGGGATGGGGACTCCACCACCACCTCCCTGGGCAGCCTGTGCCAGTGCCTGACCTTTTCATAAGGGTTGGGTTGGGTTGGAAGGGACCTTGAAGCTCATCCAGTGCCAACCCTTGCCAAGGGCAGGGACACCTCCCACAGCCCAGGGTGCTCAGGGCCTCACCCAGCCTGGCCTTGAACACCCCCAGGGAGGAGGCAGCCACAGCCTCCCTGGGCAGCCTGTGCCAGGCTCTCCCCACCCTCACTGCCAGGGATTTCTGCCTCCTCTCCACTCTCCCTCTCCCCTCTCCCAGCTCAAAGCCATTGTCCCTGTCCTGGCACTCCCAGCCCTTATCCAAAGTCCCTCCTCAGCTCTCCTGGAGCCCTTTCAGCTCCTGGAAGGTTGCTCTGAGGTCTCCCTGGAGCCTTCTCTCCAGGCTGCACAGCCTCAGCTCTTAGCTGAAGCTCAAACTTCTGTGCTCAGCATCTGGTGTCATTTCCCCCGAGGGCAGCTGATGGATTCCCATCGACTGCAGCGAAAGTCATGAAGTGAATAACCCCCAAAGCCCAGCAGACCTCTCCTGACCTCCTGGGGAGGCTCTCAGCTTAAAAGTGCAACTGCTGAAGCCAGGTTCTGCTGAGTATCAGCCTGAGGAGGCTCTGCAGAGTGGCTGTGATGTGCTCCAGGCAGGGAGGGACCCAAGGGCAGGGAAAACAAAAGCAGCTGAGTGTTGCTGGGACCAGCAGGGGTGAGGGTGAGGAGGGCAGCCCAAGCCACAGGGCCTGTGCCAAGGCAGTGGGCAAAGGCAGAGCAGCCTCGTTTGCTGCTGCTGGGAGGTCTCCTCTTGTGCCATAGCCTCACCCAGCTCTCTGAAATGGCTTTTGGTGATGGCAGCACCAAAGAAAAGCTCTTCCAGAGCCTCCAGGCTGACCATTGCCCAACTCTGCCAAGGCTGTGCTGAGCCATGGCCCTCAGCACCGCAGCTCTGTGGCTTTTAAACACCTCCAGGGCTGAGGATTGAACCTGGTAGGGGCTGAGGACTGAACCCAGTCAGGGCTGAGAGTTGAACCCAGTCGGGGCTGAGGACTGAACCCAGTCAGGGCTGAGGATTGAACCCTCCAGGCAAGAAGTTTCTTCCCATGTCCAACCTGAACCTGCCCTGGTGCAGCTTGAGGCTGTTTCCTCTCCTGTCACCTGTTACTAGCACAAGGAGCTCAACCCCCAGCTGGCTCCAGCCTCCTNTGGCTTTTAAACACCTCCAGGGCTGAGGATTGAACCTGGTAGGGGCTGAGGATTGAACCCAGTCAGGGCTGAGAGTTGAACCCAGTCGGGGCTGAGGACTGAGCCCAGTCAGTGCTGAGGATTGAACCCTCCATGCAAGAAGTTTCTTCCCATGTCCAACCTGAACCTGCCCTGGTGCAGCTTGAGGCTGTTTCCTCTCCTGTCACCTGTTACTAGCACAAGGAGCTCAACCCCCAGCTGGCTCCAGCCTCCTTTCAGGGAGCTGCAGAGAGCCAGGAGGTCTCCCCTCAGCCTCCTCCAGTCCAGCTGGGAGGTCTCCCTGCCGGGGGTGGGGGTGCTGGGGTAGTGATCTCAGCTCCCTTCTGAGCCCTTCTGTGGTTGCTTTCAGCCCTGCAGCGTTGCTGCTGGTGCAGAGGCACAGGCAGGAGAGCAGGAGCAGTGCAGAGCTCTGCAGCAGCAGCAGCAGGGAGGCCTGGGCAGGCAGCAGCAGGCTGCAGCTTCTCCTGCTGGAGATCCTTTTAAGCTGTCGCTGCTCATCTCTGCCCTGTGGCTGGCCCAGGGAGCAGGCAGGAAGGGGATTTGCAGGGCAAGCCAAGAGATTATTACAGCCTTAAACTCGTTTGTGCTGCAGCAGACTCTGCTTCTGCCTCTCTCCAGACAGCCTCTGCTGCCCTTTGCTGTCTCAGGCTGGCTTTAGGAGGTGGTTTGCAAGATGACTTCAATGGGATGGGAGAAACAAAGCCCCAAAGCCTTCCTCTGGGCAGATGTTGCTGGCAGTGCTGCTCTTCTGTTTCTCTCAGGTCTCTTTTGCAAGGAAAGAAAAGCTTTTGGCTTTCAGAGCTGCCAGGAGAGCTCAACCTTCTGTTCTGTGCTTGCCTTCCCAGCCCGAGGTGTGAGGGGAGTGTGGCTGCCCAGCAGACGTCACCCTGAGCCTGCCCCTTGCTAGGACAGAGCCTTGAGGATTCCTCTCCCACCTCCCAGCCTGATGCCAGGAGTCTGCAGGGCAGCTGGGAGCAGTTTCCCTTTCCAGGCACTCCAGAGCTCCTCAGCCTCTTTGGATAAGAGGAGATCTGAGCTAGAGCCAGGTACAGAACTGGTGCAGGTGACAAAGGCTGGTGGTGCCCATCTGTGGGGGGGTTGGTTGGCAGCAGATGGAGGTGAGCCAGGCTGTGCCCAGGGGGCCAAGAAGGGCACCAGCAGCCTGGCCTGGAGCAGCCACAGTGTGGGCAGCAGGAGCTGGGCAAGGTTTGCCCCCCTGGGCTCAGCACTGGGGAGGCCACAGCTGGAATTCTGGGCTCAGTTTTGGGCCCTCTCAGAAGGACATTGAGAGGCTGGAACAGGTCCAGAGGAGGGGAACAAAGGTGGGGAAGGGTCTGCAGGACAGGGCTGGGGAGGAGCAGCTGAGGGAGCTGGGGGGGTTCAGCCTGGAGGAGGCTGAGAGGAGACCTCACTGCTCTCTGCAGCTCCCTGAGAGGAGGCTGCAGCCAGCTGGGGTTGGTCTCTCAAGGAACAAGGGACAGGATGAGGGGAAGCTGCCTCAGGCTGCCTCAGGGAAGGTTCAGGTTGGCCAAGAGGAACAGTTTCTGCCCCTTGAGGCTTGTCCAGGCCTGGCCCAGGCTGCCCAGGGCAGTGCTGGAGCTGAGGAGGATGCTGTGATGTTCACTGAGGCCAAGTGCAAGGTCCTGCACCTGGGTCAGGGCAGTCCTTGGTACCAATCCAGGCTGGGGGTGAGAGCAGCCCTGTGGAAAAGGGCTGGGGGGGGCTGGGGGGTGAGAAGCTGGGCATGAGCCAGCAATGGGCACTGGCAGCCCAGGAGGCCACGGAGATGCTCAGAGGGCTGGAGAAGCTCCCCTGTGGGACAGGCTGGGAGAGTTTGGGGCTGTGCAGCCTGGAGAGGAGAAGGCTCCAGGGAGAGCTCAGAGCAGCCTCCAGTAGCTGAAGGAGCTGCAGGAGAGCTGGGGAGGGACTTTGGGCAAGGGCTGGGGGTGGCAGGACAGGGCCAGTGGCTTTGGGCTGGGAGAGGGAGAGTGGAGAGGAGGAAGAAATTGTTGGCAGTGAGGGTGAGGAGAGCCTGGCACAGGCTGCCCAGGGAGGCTGTGGCTGCCTCCTCCCTGGGGGTGTTCAAGGCCAGGCTGGATGAGGCCCTGAGCACCCTGGGCTGTGGGAGGTGTCCCTGCCCCTGGCAGGAGGTTGGCACTGGATGAGCTTTAAGATCCTTTCCAACCCATTCTGTGCCTGGGAGGTTGGGCAGGAGTGGAGCTGGGGGTGAGCTGTGCTGTGCTGCTGCCTTTAATCACCACTGGTTTGGCTTCCAGGTGCTCTGTGCTGTGCCCAATCTCAGCGTGCCCAGGAGATGGAGCAGCCATGGGGCAGCCTGCTCCTGGATGGAGAAGAGAGTCCTGTGGGACAGCTGCACTCTGTATCCTCATGGAAGTGTAACCCTCACCTCTCTGTGCCAGCCTTGTCCTTCCAGCCCTCCCCAGGGCTAATTATCCTGCTCTGAGCAGACTTAAGCTAACCTCTCCTGCTGTGCTTTGGCACCCTGGAGGCTCTTGGTTGCCTCATGCCAAGGGGTGAGTCAGCTTTGCTCTCTTGGCTGGTTGGGGAAGCTGGAGGAGCTGCTCTGGGGCTGCTGCTGAGCTGTTGGAGTGAACATTGGGGGTTAAATCTGAGGTAAGAGGGTCAGGAAGATGATGGGAGGGCAGGAACCCTGAGAAAAGAGTTGGGACTGTGCAGCCTGGAGAAGAGAAGGCTCCAGGGAGACCTCAGAGCAGCTTTCCAGGAGATGAAAAGGCTCCAGGAGAGCTGGGGAGGGACTTGTGACAAGGGTTGGGAGTGCCAAGACAGGGACAGTGGCTTTGAGCTGGGAGAAGTTGGATTGAGATCAGACATCAGGGTGAAATTCTTCCCCATGAAGGGTGGTGAGAGACTGGCACAGGTTGGGGGTGGTGAGACCCTGGCACAGGTTGGGGGTGGTGAGACCCTGGCACAGGTTGCCCAGGGAGGTTGTGGAGCACAGAATCACCCAATGTGATCTTTGATCTTTGAATCACATTGGCTGATTCTGTGCTCCACAACCTCCCTGGAGGTGTTCAGGACCAGGTTGGATGAGTCCTTAAGCAACCTGTGCTGGTGGGAAGTGTCCCTGCCTCTGGCAGGGGTCTTTGAGGTCTCTTCCAACCCAACCCATTCTGTGATTCCATGACACAGAAAGCCACAGCTCAGGTGCAGCCCAGGTGAAGCCTGTGGCCATCTGGCAGCCAGGATTTGGTTCTTTACCCATCAAATAATGCTTCAGACTCTCTCTTAGTTCTCAGTTGGCTTTAATCACTCCTGCAGCACTCATGTCTGGGTAGACAAACTGCATCTGGCAGCTGCCCTCTGCTCTGCTCAGACCTCAGCTCTAATACCATGTCCAGCTCTGCTGTCCCCATCACAAGAAGGACACAGAACTGTTGGAGTGAGGCCAGAGGAGGCCACAAAGATGAGCCCAGGGCTGGAGCAGCTCTGCTGTGAGCACAGGCTGAGGGAGCTGGGGGGGTGCAGCCTGCAGAGGAGAAGGCTCCAGGGGCACCTCAGAGCTGCTGCCAGAGCCTGAAGGGATCCTGCAGGAAGGCTGCAGAGAGACTTCTGCTGAGGGGGTCTGAGCCAGGCCAAGGGGAATGGTTTGGAGCTGAGGCAGAGCAGGCTGAGAGTGGAGCTGAGGGAGAAGCTCTGCAGTGTGAGGGTGGTGAGAGCCTGGCACAGGCTGCCCAGGGAGGCTGTGGCTGCCTCCTGCCTGGGGGTGTTCAGGGCCAGGTTGGGTGGGGGTTAGTCTCTTCTGCCAGGCATTGTCCTGGCACTGCTGGGGTGAGGACTGGACTGGGTGATTCTGTGAGTCTCCTCCAGCAGAGCAACTGAGCCCAGGCTGTGGCAAGCCTCTACAGCTACCTGAAAGGAGGCTGCAGCCAGCTGGGGTTGGTCTCTTCTACCAGGCACCCAGGGACAGAACAAGGGTCACAGCCTCAAGCTGTGCCAGGGCAGGTTCCATGTTAGGAAGAAGTTCTTCACAGCAGGAGTGGTTGGCACTGGAATGGGCTGCCTGGGGAGATGGAGTCCCCATCCCTGGAGCTGTTCAAGAGGAGGCTGCATGAGGCACTCAGTGCCAGGGGTTAGCTCATGAGAAGGTGTTAGGGGATAGCTTGGACTCCATCAGCTCAGAGCTGTCTTCCAACCTGCTTCATTCTGTAAGGCCTTGAGCACCCTGGGCTAGTTCAGAGGCATCCCTGGGCTAGTTGAGAGTGTCTGTGGTCATGGCAGGGAGCTTGGAGTGGATGACCTCTGAGGGCCCTTCCAGCCTGAGCCATTCTAGGACACAAATCTCTGTTTTGTCTGCTGCTGTTGGCTCCCGGGGCAGGTCCTCTCTTGGTGCAGATCCACTCCTGGTGCAGATCCACTCCTGGAGGAGATCCACTCCCGGGGCAGATCCACTCTCAGCGCAGATCCTCTCTCAGTGCAGATCCCCTCCCAGCACAGATCCTCTCTCAGTGCAGATCCCCTCCCAGCACAGATCCTCTCTCAGTGCAGATCCCCTCCCAGCACAGATCCTCTCTCAGTGCAGATCCCCTCCCAGCCCAGATCCTCTCTCAGTGCAGATCCCCTCCCAGCACAGATCCTCTCTCAGTGCAGATCCCCTCCCAGCACAGATCCCCTCCCATCCCAGACACACCCCAGGACCATCCTTTCCCGCTGCCAGCCCGAGCCTGCTGAGCTGAGCCTGGAGCCATCACTCAGGCTGGCTTGGTTTTGTTGTTTGTTTTTTTAGCTTCCATTTTTGGGCTGAAGGCTCCAAGAGGAAGGAGAGAGGTGAGAGGAGGGCACAGGCTCCGGCGAGGAGGAAGGAGCAGACGTAGGTCTGGGTGTAGTCATAGAGCCAGCCTGCAGGGGAAGCAGGTGTGAGGAGCTGTTAGGTGTTCAGCTCAGCAGCAAGAAGCCCTCTGTGGGGAGGTGGGTGGGAGGCAGAGGATGATTTCTGCTCTCCTTTGAAGAGTTCCTTGGGTAGTTTCTTTAAATCAGCTTAACTCCTCCTGTGCCTCCTGCTGGGCACCGCTGCTGGGCACCGCTGCTGGGCACCGCTGCTGGCACCAGGCAGGACCACTGCCAGAGCAGGTAAACCTTTGCTCTTCCTAGGATGACTTCTCCTGAGCCCTGGAGTGGGGGTTCAGTTGGAGCCCTGGAGTTGGGGGTTCAGTTGGAGCCCTGGAGTGGGGTTCAGTTCTTCCCTGCAGTGGGGTTTGTTTGAGCCCTGGAGTGGGTTCAGTTGGAGCCCTGCAGTGGGGTTCAAATTGAGCCCTGCAGTGGGGTTTAACTTGATCCTTGGAGTGGGATCCCTGGAGTGGGGTTCAGTTGGATCCCTGCACTGGAGTTCAATTGGAGCCCTGCAGGGGGTTTAACTTGATCCTTGGAGTGGGATCCTTGGAGTGGGGTTCAGTTGGAGCCCTGCAATGGGGTTCAATTGGAGCCCTGCAGTGGGGTTTAACTTGATCCTTGGAGTGGGATCCCTGGAGGGGTTTAATTTGATCCTGGGATTGGGGTTTAACTTGAGCCCTGGAGTGGGATCCTTGGGGTGGGGTTTAATTTGATCCATGGATTTGGTTTTTTTTGATCCTGGGAGTGGAGTTTTAACTTGATCCTTTGGAATGGAATCCTTGGAATGGAGTTTAACTTGATCCTTTGGAGTGGGATCCCTGGAGTGGGGTTTGATTTGATCCCTGGAGTGGGGTTTGATTTGATCCCTTGGAGTGGGATCCCTGGAGCGGGGTTTGATTTGATCCCTTGGAGTGGGATCCATGGAGTGGGGTTTGCTTCGATCCCTGGAGGGGGGTTTGATTTGATCCGTTGGAGTGGGATCCCTGGAGTGGGGTTTGATTTGATCCCTTGGAGTGGGATCCCTGGAGTGGGGTTTGATTTGATCCTTTGGAGTGGGATCCCTGGAGTGGGGCTTGATTTGATCCTTGGAGTGGGTTTTGATTTGATTCTTGGAGTGGGTTTTGATTTGATCCTTGGAGTGGGATCCCTGGAGTGGGGCTTAATTTGATCCCTGGAGTGGTTTTGATCCTTGGAGCAGGTTTTAATTTGATCTTTGCAGTGGGAGTTTTAACTTGATCCTTTGGAGTGGGATCCCTGGAGGGGCTTATTTTGATCCTGGGAGAGGAATCCTTGGAGTGGGGTTGAATTTGACCCCTGGAGTGGGGTTTGATTTGATCCTGGGAGTTTAATCTGCTCCATGGAGTTTTTTGATCCTTGGGTTGGGGTTTAACTGGATCCTTTGGAGTGGGATCCTTTGGAGGGCCTTACTTTGCTCCTGGGAGTGAGGATTTAATTGGATCCATGGAGGTTTTGGATGCCTGGGGTGGGCTTTCCTGTGTTGCTGGGCATGGAGTTGGGTTTGCTCTGCAGTGGAGCTGTGACTGGGTTGAATTCCACCTCTGGGTTTGCTTTTCTTCCTTTTGCCTCTGCTTTAAAAGGGGAGGGAGGGGGAGGGGAACCTCTGCTAGCAGCTGGCAGCAGCCCCTGGGGCCGTGGCCATGACCTGCATGTGGTGCTTGAACATCTGGGCTGCAAACTCCTCCTCTCTCCAGCTTTGCCTCCTTGTCAGCAGCCCCAGGTTCGTCTGACCTCTCTGCTGGGAGAGATCCCAGGCCAGGAGCTGGAAGGGAACTGCTTTGTGAGCACTTAAAAGGGAAGAAGAAAGCTGAATTCCATCAAGCTGAGGGGCTGAGGTCACCTCTCCAAGTGCCCTCCAGCTGTTGGGGTTGGTTCCAGCAGGTTTGTGGCTAAAGAAGGATTCTTTTAAAGGGGAGGGGGGGGAAAATTCCTCTCTTGGAGTCAAAACTACCCAAAGTGTTGGGAATGCTGCTGCACATCATTTAAAACCTTCCTCTGCTCCCAGATGTGCTGCTGTGGGATGCTGAGGAGGGTTTGCAGCCAAGCCAGAGCTGCTGCTGCTGTAAGATGAAGCTCTTCTGGAGGCATCTCTCAGGTGTACAGGACTGAGGGACTGGGGCAGGCTGCAGAGCTGGACCCAAGGCAACCTCATGGGGTTCAGCAAGGGCAAAGCTCCTGCAGCTGGGGCAGGGCAAGGCTAAGCACAGATCCAGGTTGGGTGACAAGTGGAGGAGAAAGCCTTGGGGGTGTCAGTAGGTGCCAAAGTGCCCAGGAGCCAGCACTGGTTGCTGGCAGCAGCCAGAGCAGGGAGAGCAGCAGCACAGGGAGAGGATTCAGCTGTGCTCTGCTCTGCCCTCCCCTGCAGCACTGCCGCCAGCTCTGGGGCACCAGCACAAGGACCTGGAGCTACTGCAGAGGGTCCAGAGCAGGCCATGGAGATGCTCAGAGGCTGCAGAACCTCCCCTGTGGGACAGGCTGGGAGAGTTTGGGGCTGTGCAGCCTGGAGAGGAGAAGGCTCCAGGGAGAGCTCAGAGCAGCCTCCAGTAGCTGAAGGAGCTGCAGGAGAGCTGGGGAGGGACTGTGGGCAAGGGCTGGAGGGCTGCTGGTGGGTGCCTGCTGGGGGGGCTGCTGCTGGGGGCTGGAATCTGCTTTCTAACTGGGATCCCATGGTTTGTTCTCTCTCTTTCCAGCTGGAGCTCCTGCTTTGCCCTGCCCAAGGCCATCCAAAGTGCTCTTCCCTCCTTAGCCTGCTCATGGCTCACCAAGGGAAGGTTTATTCTGCCCTGTTATGTTTTGCTTTGGGCTTCTTCAGCATCTGGCAGAGGATTTGCTGTAAAGGAACCTTCAAAACCTTTCAACCTGAGCCAGGCCAACTGCCTTCAGCTTTGAGGTTCAGCAGGTTTGCAGGTGAGTCTCTTTTCTGGCTGCATTTGGGTTAGGTTTAGTTCCAGGCTACTGAATGAGTGACTCAAACCTCTGCCTTGGGGCTCTTAGAGTCCTCAAATAGATTGGGTTGGGAGGGACCTTCAGTGCCAATGGTTAAGGACACCTCCCACCAGCACAGGTTGCTCAAGGTTTCATCCAGTCTGGTCCTGAACACCTCCAGGGAGGTTGTGGAGCACAGAATCACCCAATGTGATCTTTGATCTTTGATCACATTGGGTGCTTCTGTGCTCCACAACCTCCCTGGGCAACCTGTGCCAGGGTCTCACCACTCCCAACCTGTGCCAGGGTCTCACCACCCCCAACCTGTGCCAGGCTCTCCCCACCCTCACTCTAAAGACTTTTCCTCCTCTCCACTCTGCCAGCTCCAAGCCATTCTCCCTCTCCTGGCACTCCCAACCCTTGTCCCAAATCTCTCTTTTCCAAGCTCTTAGCTGGGGGTTTGCAGACCTCCTCCCCAACCCCTAAGCAAAATCCTTCCCTGCCTCTACAGCCTCCTTTCTCAAATCCTCTCTTTTCTCTTCCTGCTTAGAGAGAAGCAGCAGGAGGTGAGCCAGGAGCAAGTTCTACCCCTGGCTGCTTGTGGTGGGTACCTGCTGTGTGACAGGGAAGTGTTTACCTGCCAGGGGAGGTCCTCCAATGGCTGCAAACCCAGCAAAGAAGGCAGCAAAGCCCAAGTAGCTGTGGAGCTTCTGCACCCCCACCAGATCCACCTGTTAGGGAGAGCAAAGGGACAGTGGTGCCTGAGCTCCTGGCAGTGCCCAGAGGGAGAGGTCTGGGGGCTGTTGATCAATGCCAGCTCTCTGAGCCAGGCTGTGCCCAGGGGGCTAAGGAGGGCAGCAGCAGCCTGGTCTGGAGCAGCCACACTGTGGGCAGCAGTAGCAGGGCAGAGATTGTCCTCCTGGCCACTTGGGAGGCCACAGCTGGAATCCTGGGGTCAGTTTTGGGCTCCTCACTCCCAGAAGGACATTGAGAGGCTGCAGCAGGCCCAGAGAAGGGCAAGAAAGGTGGGGAAGGGTCTGGGGAGCAGGGCTGGGGAGGAGCAGCTGAGGGAGCTGGGGGGGGTTCAGGCTGGAGGAGGCTGAGAGGAGACCTCACTGCTCTCTGCAGCTCCCTGAGAGGAGGCTGCAGCCAGCTGGGGGCTGATCTCCCAAGGAACAAGGGACAGGATGAGAGGAAATGGCCTCAGGCTGCCCCAGGGCAGGTTCAGGTTGGCCACGAGGAACAATTTCTGCCCCTTGAGGCTTGCCCAGGCCTGGCCCAGGCTGCCCAGGGCAGTGCTGGAGCTGAGGGGTTCAGCCTAGAGCAGAGGAGGCTGAGGGGAGACCTTCTGGCTCTTTACAACCCCCTGAAGGGAGGTTGGAGCCAGGTTGGGGTTGGTCTCTTCTCCCTGGGGACAAGTGACAGGATGAGAAGAAATGTCCTGAAGTTGCCTCCTGAGGAACAGTTTCTTTGCCTTGAGGGTTGTGAAGGCCTGGCCCAGGTTGGTGGTGGAGTCCTTTGGCCTGGTTGGCCATGAGGGCACTTTGCTGGCTCCTGGGGAGTTGTTGCCCCCCAGCACCCCCAGGTCCTGGAGCTGCTCTGCAGCAGGTCCCCCCTCAGCTGTGCTGCTGCAGGAGGCTGTTCCTGCCCTTGCCCTGGCTCAGCTCCAGGAGGTTCCTCTCCAGCCTGGCCAGGCCATGCAGGAGCCATTCAGCTTTACCCAGGGGTTCCATCCTGGAATTCTGTTGGGATCTGCTCCCTCTGCAGCTCTCTAATGGGATCTCTACTCACCAGCACAGGGAGGACCAGAGCCATGAAGCCACCACAGAAGATGGCACAGGCCACGACGTAGGTCATGAGCAAGGGGAAGGTGGTGGCCAGAGGGCACAGCAGGTTGGTGATGCCACTGAGGACAAGGTAAGCCACATGGTAGTGATACTTCTTGGTCCAGTTCTGGTCAGCAATCCAGCCTGAGAGCAGCTGGCTCAGGGTCTCTGTGATGCCTGGAGGGGGAAGAGGAGTTCACAGCCTCAAACCAAAGAGAGGAGCTCACAGCCTCAAACCAAAGACTTCCTCTCGCCTTGTTTTGGGCCCCTTTTGCACTGGGTGGCTCTGAACCACATCCCAGTGCCACCCAGTTCCAGCCCCAGTGCCACCCATCGCTCCCAGAAGGTGGCCACAAAGGACTTGAAGAGCTGAGGAGCTCCAGGGAGGTGTTTTTTAGGCTGTTGTAATATTGCTGCTGCTGCTTGGTTTGTCTTTTTATTTCCCTTGGTGCCTCTGGGTGCACCAAGAGAGGGCTGGAAAAGGTCATTCAGGGCTTTGCACCTTAAAAGAAGCTCCAAGGAGAAGAGAGGAGAGAGAGAAAGGTCAGGAGAGAAATCTCCCTCAGAAGAACCTGCAGTAGAGAGGGAGGAGAGAGAGAAGTGAGGAGAGAAATCTCCCCTAAAGGAATCTTCAGTGGAAAGGGAGAAAGCTGAGGAGAAAAACCTCCTTTAGAAGAACCTTCAGTGGAGAGGGAGGAGAGAGAGAACTGAGGAGAGAAATCTCCCTTAAAGGAACCTTCAGTGGAGAGGGAGGAGAGAGAGAACTGAGGAGAGAAATCTCCCTTAAAGGAACCTTCAGTGGAAAAAGAGGAGAGAGAATTGAGGATAAAAACCTCCTTTAGAAGAGGCTTCAGTGAACAGGGAGGAGAGAGAAAGCTGAGGAGAGAAATCTCCCTTAAAGGAACCTTCAGTGGGGAGGGAGGAGAGAGAGAAGTGAGGAGAGAGCTGTGAAGGGAAGCAGCAAAGCCTTCAGAGGAAATCTGCTCTCAGCTTTGCTTTCCATCGTGAGGCAAAGGGCAGCAGGACCCCAGCACTGTTTGGAGGCTCCCCAAACTTTTGGCCTTTTGACCTTTTCCCATCTGTTGTCATGAGCTGAAGGTCAGAGGACTGCTGCCTGTCACCTGAGGTCTTGCTGTGTGCCTCCTCTTCATCAACCTCACTGCTGCCACAGCAGCTCCATCCCCTTGATCCTAACAGCAGTGGAGAAGGGGGAAAAGCAAACCTCTTTTATACAATAAAGTATTTGCTGGTGACTGAGCTCAGAGCTGCTTCTTCACCCTCTGGGGCTTTAGAGTCACAGGATGGGTTGGGTTGGAAGGGATCTTAAAGCTCATCCAGTGCCAACCTCTTGCCAGGGGCAGGGACACCTCCCAGCAGCAAAGGTTGTTCAAGGCCTCATCCAACCTGGTCCTGAACACCTCCAGGGAGGTTGTGGAGCACAGAAGCACCCAATGTGATCTTTGATCTTTGATCCCATTGGGTGCTTCTGTGCTCCACAACCTCCCTGGGCAACCTGTGCCAGGGTCTCACCACCCTCAACCTGTGCCAGTCTCTCACCACCCTCACTCTAAAGAATTTCTTCCTCCTCTCCCAGCTCAAAGCCTTTGTCCCTCATCCCAGTCCTTGTCCAAAGTCTCTCCTCACCTCTCTTCTACCTCCCTTTCAGGTCCCTGCTTAGCACCAAGCACCTTTTTGGTCTTTTTTTTTGGGGGGGGAGGGGGTTTTGGGTTGGTTTTTGTGCTCCTGGAGCTGAATGTTCCAAATCCAAATGGCTCCAGCCAAGTTGATGGGGTGGAGGCCCCAGACCTGGAGCTATTTAAGCTCAGCCTTGCTGTGGTCCTGGGCAGCCTGCTCTGGTTGGAGCTGTCCCTGCTGGGGGTTGGACAAGAAGCCCTTGGAGGGTCCCTGCAGCCTGCTCTGGTTGGAGCTGTCCCTGCTGGGAGTTGGACAAGAAGCCCTTGGAGGGTCCCTGCAGCCTGCTCTGGTTGGAGCTGTCCCTGCTGGGAGTTGGACAAGAAGCCCTTGGAGGGTCCCTTGCAGCCTGCTCTGGTTGGAGCTGTCCCTGCTGGGAGTTGGACAAGAAGCCCTTGGAGGGTCCCTTGCAGCCTGCTCTGGTTGGAGCTGTCCCTGCTGGGAGTTGGACAAGAAGCCCTTGGAGGGTCCCTTGCAGCCCTGTGAAGCTGTGAGTGTTTGGGGACTGTTTCTGGGCAAGCTTTGTGTTGCTTTTCCTTCCTCTTTGGCATCCCTGGGGTTAGAAGAGAGCTTCAGCAGCCTCTTGTGCCCCTACCTGCCACTGCGATGAGGTAGGAGGCCTCCATGCTGCCGATGCCCAGCGTCCGGGCTCGGGCCACCAGGTGGAAGAAGGGCACGAAGTAGGCCAAGTGGCTGAAGAAGAAGGACCAGGTGAAGATGCCAAAGAGAGGATCCCTCAGTGGGGAGAGGTCGAGGAGAGGCTGTGAACTGTCTTTGGCAGCTGCTGGCAGGGATTTGGAGCTGCCCTGGGCCTTGGTGGCTCTCTCTGCTGCGCCGCTCTCCCTGGGGGCTGTCTGCAGCCTTCCTGCCGGGCCAGTGGCATCTCTGCCCTGGCACAGCAGCAGCCCTTCCGTGGAGGGAGGGTCCTGAGGGCTATGGAGCTGTGCTTCCCTGGGAGAGGTTTCATCTAAGCATCCATCAAGGCTTTCTGGATCCTTCTCTGCCACTGCAGCCCCCCGGGCTGGGTGGGCAGTGGAGGAGCGCGGAAGGGGCTGGGTGCTGGCAGGTCTCAGCAGCATGCTGGAGGGGACCAGGTGCAACATGATGCCCCCAAAGATCAGGAGGGTGCCTGAGGGAAGAGAGAAGATGATGTGGGAAGGGAGGAGGAGCAGGGGAGGATCTCTGTGGAACAGGTTGCAGCTGGCACTGAGCGTGGAGAAAGCTTTGCCAGGAGGAGATGTCCTGCAGGAGCTTCATCCAGCTGCAAGTGTGGGACAGGCAACAACTCCAGAGCTGCCTCTGGGATCACAGAATTCCAGCACGGTGGAGGCTGGAAGGGACCTCTGGAGAGCATCCAGTCCAACCCCCCCTGCCCAAGCAGGGCACCCACAGCAGCTTGCCCAGGGGCACAGTGCCCAGGGGGGGTTGGAAGCTCTCCACACAAGGAGGCTCCACAGCCTCTCTGGGCAGCCTGCTCCAGGCTCCAGCACCCTCACCCCAAGGAGGTTTCTCCTTCTGTTCAGATTTAACCTGCTGGGCTCCAGTCTGTGCCCACTGCACCTCAGCCTGTCCCTGGGCACCACTGAGCAGAGTCTGGCCCCAGCCTCTTGCCCCCCACAGCTGCTTTAGCTCCTGCTGAGCACTGCTCAGCTCCCCTCTGGGGCTGCTCTCCTGCAGGCTCAGCCCCAGGGCTCAGCCTCTGCTCCTGCCAGAGCTGCTCCAGGCCCTCAGCACTATCAGGATGTCCCCAAACTCTCCCAGAGGCTCCAGAGCCTCTTAACCCTGGCAGGAGCTCCTCAAGCAGCCTCTTAGGGTCGATGAGTTGGAGTCGGTGGGAGCTGCTCTCACCTTGCCAGCCGTAAGCCTGCAGGAGGAGCTGTGTGAAGGGAGCCATGAGGAAGGTCAGCCCCATCCCGGAGCGAGCCACGGCGTTGGAGAAGCCCAGCCTGGCCCCGCAGCTCTTGGCTGTCAGCACCGCAGCTGCCTGGTACAGGCAGGCAAAGCCCAGCCCTGGGGAAGGGCAGGGAGGGAGGTCACAGAGGCACAGAATCCCCCAGGCCGGCACAGCCCCTGGGGAGCCCAGCCCAGAGCCCTGCTCTGCAGGCTTCACCTCAACCCCCAGCCCCAAGCACCACATCCAAACCCCTCTGGAACACAGCCAGGCTGGGGGGCTCCAGCACCTCCCCGGGCAGCTCACCCCAGCCCCTGACCACTCTCTCCTGGTGTCCAATCTGAACCTCCTCAGCCTGAGGCCATTTCCCCCTGCTCTGTCTGCAGCTCCCTGGGAGCAGAGCCCAGCAGCAGCCTCTGCAGTGTCCCTCCAGGTAGCTCTCCAACAGCCCCGGGGCAGGGCAGCAGAGCCTGGTCCTGGCTGGAGGCTTCAGTGGAACTTCTCTCTTGGAGGAGAGAAAAATGGAACAGCTCTCATGAGTGTCCCTTCAGGGACAGCAATGAGCTCTGCCCTCAGCCTCCTCTTCCTCACACCACCCAGTCCCAGCTCCCTCAGTCTCTCCTCATCAGATTTATTCTCCAGACCCTTCCACAGTTTTGTTGCCCTCCTCTGGACCTGCTCCAGCACCTCCACAGCTCTCTTGGGTTGTGATGCCCTCCCTCAGCCTCTCCTCACAGGGCTGTGCTCCAGGCCCCTCCCCAGCCTTGCTGCCCTTCTCCAAACACCTTCCAGCACCTCAACATCTCTCTGCAATGGAGGAGCCCAGAACTGGACACAGCACTCCAGGGCTGGCCTGAGCAGTGCTGAGCACAGGGGCAGAAGAACCTCCCTTGTCCTGCTGCCCACACTGCTCCTGAGCCAGCCCAGGATGCCATTGGCTCTGCTGCCCACCTGGGCACTGCTGGCTCCTTCTCAGCTCCTCTCTCCCAGCACCCCCAGGGCCCTCTCTGCCTGGCTGCTCTCAGCCACTCTGGCCCCAGCCTGCAGCTGCTTGGGGTTGTTGTGATCCCTGCCCTTGGCCTTGTTCAGTCTCATCCCCTTGGCCTCTGCCCACCCAGCCTGGCCAGGTCCCTCTGCAGGGCTCTGCTACCCTCCACCAGCTCCACACTGCTCCTAGCTCGGTGCCATCTGCAACCTCACTGCTGCTGCACTCAATCCTCTGCTCCAGATCATCAGTAAAGATATTGAACAGGTCTGTGCCCAGCACTGGTCCCTGGGGCACGCCACTGCCACTGTGCCAGCTGCCAGCTGCATGTGGCACCTTTCACCACCAAGGATGCAGAAGCTCAGCATGCACAGGAGCAGCTCTGCCCAACTCACCCAGCAGGAGCCCCATGGAGATGCAGAGGAAGGGCACACTGGTGGCCTGGGTGCTGAGCAGGCAGCCTCCTGCCACCAAGCCAGCCCCCAGCAGGGAGGTCAGCCTCTCCCCCAGCCTCCTGCAGACCACGGCCACCAGTGGGGCTGGAAAGGAAAGAGAAGTGTTGGGATGCAGGTGGCAAATGCTGCTGGAGGTGGCCCTGGGGTCCCTGCACCTGCTCAGGAGCCCCCCTGGGGAGGTGGCAAATTGGGGATGGGTTCATTGTGGAATTGCTTTGGTTGGAAGAGGATTTGAAGGTTAAGTCCAACCTTACCCCAGCACTGGCAGCTGAGGAGTGCCTGAGAGACTTTGCTTTGTGCCCTGGGAGCAGGGCAGCAGCAGGAGGAGGAGGAGGCAGAGCTGCCAGGTGCCCTGAGCCTGCTGCCTGGCACAGACCCACAGCCAGGCTGGCAGAGCCTCTCAGCTGTGCCTTGCTCTCAGCATCACTCCATGGAATGCTACAGGGAAAAATGGATTTCAGGGCTGGGGAAGACCTAAAACTCCTCCATCCTGGCTGGCTGTGCCCCTGCTTCACTCCCTGAGAGCCCAGCTGAGCTCTGCCCTGCCCCAGGACTTCAGTCCCAGGGCACTATTATGGGTTGCCTTGCTCACACTGTAAGCAGCAGGAAGCTCAACCTTCCTCTGGTGCATTTTGTACACTGAGGGCTTGGCTCTGGCAGCTGAAGAGCTGTGAGCAGCCTGCAGTGGGCTGTGAAGCTGCTAGAATTGGGGTGCAAGGGCTGAGGGAGTTGGGGGTGGTCAGCCTGGAGTAGAGGAGGCTCCAGGGAGACCTTCTGGTGGCCTTGCAGTGCTTAAAGCAGCTGAGAAGAAAGCTGGGGACAGAATTTTGAGCAGGGCCTGTTGGGACAGGACAAGGGGGGAGGGTTTGGAACTGAAAGAGGCAGTCCTGTGACTGCAGAGCTGCCCAGAGCACCCTCAGTGCCCNCAGACCCGCTCAGAGCACCCGCATGGCCCCGCAAGGGACAGGCCGGAGACTGCAGAGCTGCCCAGAGCACCCTCAGTGCCCCTCTTTGGAAGGGTTGGAGGCTGCAGAGCTGCTCAGAGCACTCTCAGTGCCCCTCTTTGGAAGGGTTGGAGGCTGCAGAGCTGCCCACAGCACCCTCAGTGCCCCTCTAGCCTCAGGGCTGCCAACTCACCTCCCAGGAAGCGCAGGGAGGACATGATGGAGCCGATCCAGCTGACCTGCTCCGAGGAGCCTCCTACCTCCTCCTGGAAAGCCACGAAGAAGATGCCGAAGGTCTTCAGCATCCCCATCACGAGCACATTGACCTGGGGGAGGGGCAGCGGCTGGAGGTGAGAGATGCTGCAGGCTGTGGGCAGGAGGCAAAGCTTTGCCTTCTGCTGCTGCTCCCTGGGTTAAAGACCACCGAATCCTGGCGTGGCTTGGGCTGGAAGGGGCCATAAGGATCCAGTTTCAAGCCTTGACACCTCCCACCAGCACAGGTTGCTCACCCAACCTGGTCCTGAACACCTCTACTGCTCCTGAGCCAGCCCAGGATGCCATTGGCTCTGCTGCCCACCTGGGCACTGCTGCCTCCTGCCCAGCTCCTCTCTGCCAGCACCCCCAGGGCCCTCTCTGCCTGGCTGCTCTCAGCCACTCTGTCCCCAGCCTGCAGCTGCTTGGGGTTGTTGTGGCCAAAGTGCAGAACCCTGCCCTTGGCCTTGTTCAGTCTCATCCCCTTGGCCTCTGCCCACCCACCCAGCCTGGCCAGGTCCCTCTGCAGGGCTCTGCTACCCTCCACCAGCTCCACACTGCTCCTAGCTTGGTGCCATCTGCACACTCACTGCTGCTGGACTCCAGACCCTTTCTGGTGGTCACAGCCACACAAACTGAGCTCCTGTGTCAGAGACCTACAGGACGGTGGCAGGGCTGGGAGTGACCTCTGCAGATCACCCAGGAACACATCCAGGTGGGTTTGGAAAAGCCTCCAGAGAGAACTCCACAACCTCTCTGGGCAGCCTGCTGCAGGGCTCACAGCAATGAAGGCTTCTTGGCAGGGAGAGTGATTGGCACTGGAATGGGCTGCCCAGGGAGGTGCTGGAGTGCCCATGGCTGGAGGTGTTGAAGCCAAGCCTGGCTGGGGCACTGAGTGCCATGGTCTGGGTGGTTGGGCAGGGCTGGGGGAGAGGTTGGGCTGGAGGAGCTTGGAGCTCTCTGCCAACCTGCTTGGCTCTGTGATTCCCTCATGCTGAGGTGGAACTTCCTGGGTGTCACTTTGTGCCCATTGCCCCTTCCACCCCCTCCCTCCCCACCCCAGGCTGCTGCTGGTCACCAGCCAGGGTCAAGCAGGGTGAAATGCTCCCCCCTGCAGCCCTGCCTGGGCACCCAGCAGAGCTTCTGTCAGAGAGTCACAGAGTGGTAGGGGTTTGAAGGGACCTGTGGAGAGCATACAGTCCAATGCCCCTGCACAAGGAGGGCATCCCCAGCAGCTTGCCCAGGGGCACAGTGCCCGGGGGGTGGTTGGAAACTCTCCACACAAGGAGGCTCCACAGCCTCTCTGGGCAGCCTGCTCCAGGCTCCAGCACCCTCACTCCAAACAACTTTCTCCTCCTGGGCTCCAGTCTGTGCCCACTGCCCCTTGGCCTGGCCCTGGGCACCACTGAGCAGAGCCTGGCCCCAGCCTCTTGCCCCCCACAGCTGCTTTAGCTCCTGCTGAGCATTGAGCAGGTCTCCTCTGGGGCTGCTCTCCTGCAGGCTCAGCCCCAGGGCTCAGTGGAGAGCATCCAGTCCAATGCCCCTGCCCAAGCAGGGCACCCACAGCAGTTTGCCCAGGGGCACAGTGCCCAGGGGGGTTTGGAAGCTCTCCACAGAAGGAGACTCCACAGCCTGTGAGGTTTTCTTGCCTTGAAGCTTTGGGAGTTTATTTAATGCTAAAGAAATAAAGAGAGAGGAACCTAAATGGGTCTGGAGGAGTCACTGAGGGACATCAGCTCCTGCAGCCTCCCCAGGCAGGGGTGGGCAAAGGACAGTTTGTGTCCTGAATGCTCTTCCCTCTCTCCCCCTCTGGAAGGAGGAGGTTAATGATTGGCAGTGAGTCCCTCTGGACGGAGTGGGGGAAGCTTCCCTGCCCTTCCCAGCTCCCCCAGCTGAAGGTTTGCTGTTGGCTTCCTCACTGACCTTCCCCTGGGGTAGTGTTGAAGCCTGGAAGGAGACTCCTAGAATGGGTTGGGTTGGAAGGGACCTTGAAGCTCATCCAGTGCCAACTGCCACCCCTGCTACGGGCAGGGACACCTCTCACCAGCACAGGTGGCTCAAGGCTCCATCCAGCCTGGCCTTGAACACCTGCAGGGAGGTGTCCCTGGGTGGCAGCACAGCCTGCAGCTGTCCCAGCCGAGCCTCCCAGCTCGCTGTCAGCAGCAGACTCTGCCTGTCTGTGTCCTCAGCAATGGCATTGACGAAGATGTTGAACAGGACTGGCCCCAGCACTGATCCCTGGGGGACTCCTCTGGTCACAGCTCTCCAGCTGGAGCTGGCACCATTGAGCACCACTCTGAGCTCTGCCTCGGAGCCAGCTCCTAATGCACCTCACTGCCTGCTCTGCCATCCACACTTGCTGAGCTTCTGGCCATGGCTTTAGCAGGGAAAAGCCACCTGATGGTTGCCAGCTGCCTTTTGGCTCTGGGCTGCAGGTTGGGCACCCTCTGAGATGTTCTCAGGTGGCATTTCGTGGGAGGAAATGGCTCTGCTCAGCCCCTGGTGAGGTCGCTGCTGGCACAGAGGACTTCTGCCCTTAGCTTGGTGGGATCAGCCCCTCCTGTCCTCTCCTCCGTGGGGGTGACACTCAGGACTTTCTCTCAGCTCCAGCTCCAGGAGGCTTGGCTTAGATTTGCTCTCTGCTTACCAGGAAGAAGTGGAGCACCACTGCCCATGCCCACCTGGGCACAGCCCCTGGGCCCTTCCTGGCCGCTGGAGCCTCCTCCTCCTCCTCCTCCTCCTCCTTCCTAAGCCCCTGGCAATGAGAATTTCAGGACAGTGTCAGTGCTTTGCTCCGTGGCTGTTGCAGTCCAGAAGCTGCTCCCTGGAAGGCCTCAGCTGCCTTCAAACCCTTCAGCTCCTTGGCCCCCAGCTGGCAGAGCTGCCGGAGGTGCACGGAGCCTGCACCAAACTTTGTGCACTGCTGCTGCCTGCAAACGCTGCCAGCTCCTTCCTCCTCCCCACCAAATCACTGCACCCACCGCAGCCTGGGGGGGATTTAAGCTCCTTGCTGGGGCCTGGCAGCAGATGGTTGGTTGGTGCCACCAGTGCTGGGCTGGCATCTCTCTGGGTTCAGCAGGAGGCTCTCTCTACCCCATCCCTCTTTGCTTATCTCACTCCCATCCTCCCTCCTATCCTCCCTCCCATCCTCCCTCTCATGCTCTCTGCCATCCCACACCTCCAGCAGTGGCAGGATCCTTGCCGAGGGAGCAGCTGGACCCTGGAGCAGTTGGGGCTGATGAAGCTGAAACTTTTCCTTACCCTCTTGCTGCTGCATGCTGCGAAATCCTCCCTGGCACAGGCGGCGGCGCAGAGGAATCCTCCCTCCTGCTGCTCCAGGGACCAACTGCCCCCTTCCTGACTCGGCAGCCCGAGCTCTGCTCCTTCAGTCCCCTCCAGTGAGGATGAGGATGGTGGCCGTTGTCCCTGACAAGCCCTGAAGCAGGACACGGAGCCCTGCAGACGTTGGGACGAAGTGGCCAGAACCCAACCTCCTCCTCCCCGGAGGAGGCAGAGCTCACTTAAGAGGCTCCAACGCCAGGAGTCCCTCCCCTTCTCCAGCTGGGAGCAGGAAACCGAAGGCTTTCAGAGCAGAAATCCTGTTGGGAGGGAAGAGGAGGGGAAGCCTGTGCGGGGTACAGCTCCAGGAACGAGCTTGGGTCTTGCAAGGCGCTGAGCGGAGCTGTAGGTGGCAATGGTGGACTGGAGCCAAGCCTGGAGTCCCTGCCTGGAGTCCCTGCCCGGGCTGCCCTCCCTGCCTCTGCCCTGCCGTCAGGGAAACTGCGGCAGCGAGGAGGCAACAGTCGGGAAAGCTTCAGGGTTTGCAGCTGGAGCAGGGCAGAGCTGGAGTCGAACAGGGCAAAGCAGAGAGTGGAGCAGAACAGAGCTGGAGTGAAGCAGAGCTGGCATGGAGCAGAGCTGGAGTGGAGCAGGGCAGAGCTGGCATGGAGCAGGGCTGGAGTGGAGCAGAGCTGGAGTGGAGCAGGACAGAGCTGGCATGGAGCAGAGCTGGCATGGAGCAGAGCTGGAGTGGAGCAGAGCTGGAGTGGAGCAGAGCAGAGCAGATCTGGCATGGAGCAGAGCTGGAGTGGAGCAGAGCTGGAGTGGAGCAGGACAGAGCTGGCATGGAGCAGAGCTGGAGTGGAGCAGAGCTGGAGTGGAGCAGGACAGAGCTGGCATGGAGCAGAGCTTACCTTGGCTCGGTGCCCTGTGGTAAACATGCACAAACTCCTGGGTCAACACAGCCTTGATGCAGCTGCCCCTGCCCGACCTGGCACCCTCAGCAGCCCTCCTGAGGCCAGGCAAAGCTGTGGGACCATGAGAGGGCTCCTTTGTGCTCCCTGACACAGGGGAAGCATTCTGGAGTCTTTCCAAGGAGAAGGCTTCTCTGCAGGGTGGTTTCCCAGCACCATTCCCAACGCTCAGACCCAAGAGGGACAGAGGCCTGGGGTCATGATGAGGCTCCCAACATCCATTTACAGCTCAGGTGGGGACCAGGCACGTATGGGGCTGACCTTCAATCCAAGGCAGAGTAACCAAGCAACTGGCACAGAACCTTTAACCAGGGGGAGGCTAAACATTGCCTAGAGGCAATTCCTTGGAATGGGTTTGTTCCCTGGAGAAGCTTCCCTGAGCTCACCTTGCTGCAGTCCTCCAGAGTGACTCTGATCACAGACCTCAGAGCTGCACTTCAGTGCCTGCAGGCTGGGCAGGGCTGTGCCCAAGGGCTTGTGGTGCCAGGGTGAGGGGCGATGGTGTGGAAGTGGAGCAGGGGTTGGGGTTGGGCACCAGGAGCTCCTCACAGGGAAATACTGGAACAGGCTGTGCAGAGAGGAGGCTTCAAGACCCCATCCCTGGAGATACTCAAGATCAGCTCTGATGTGGCCCTGGGCAGCCTGATCTAGCTGGAGCTGCCCCTGCTGCCTGCAGACGACCCAAGATGACCCTTCCAACCTGATGCAACCTGTGCTGACTCCACCACCTCCCTGGGCTTGGCATCTTTTGCCCCAGGCTGTGTCTTTGTTTCCCTCCCCACTGGCACACAGGGAAGGGCAGAGGGGGCTGGGCAGCAGCTGGCTGCCTTTTGGGGGTCACTACCAATCTGTGAATCACAGAATCGTTTGGCTTGGAAGAGACCTCTCAGCTCATCCACTCCAACCATCAACCCAACCCCACCCTGGCCACTAAAGCCTGTCCCCAAGTGCCATGGCCACACATTTCTTGCACACCTCCAAGGAGGGGACTCCACCACCTCCCCTGGGCAGCTGTGCCAGTGCCTGACCACAGGAGAGGCAGAAGTTACCTCCCTTGGCTTTGGGAAGGAAGCAAAGCACAAAGAGAAGCAGAGGTTTGTTCTTGCAGGTCGTTTATTGATTGCTCCAACAAAGCAGGCCACACACAGCCCCTGCAGGAGCTGATCTGCACACCAGCCTGGGCAGTGAGCCACCTTCCACCCTCAGCAGCACCAGTGCCAAGATGTGAGCTGGAGAGCAAGACCCTGATAGCTGCAGAGGAGCTGTGAGGAGGAAGAGCCCAGGTTTGGTTCTACAAGCAGAGGCTGCACCGGAGCAGCAGAGGAGAGTTTGGTTGTCCAGTGAGGAGGAGCTGGGCTGGAGGTGGGAGTGAAGGGCTGGGCAGGTCCCTGAGGGTCAGGATGCCAGCTTGTGCACTGCTACAGTGATGCTGTCGTGCTTCTGGATCATGATGTTCCTGGAAGGTGGAAAGTGAGGTGGATGAGAAGCCAGCTGTGAGGAGGGGGAGCTGAGGTGGGTGGGAACGGGACAGGAGGCTCAGGACCTGCCTAGGCACTGTGATCCTGGGCAAGCTGCTGTGGGTGCCCCTGCTTGAGCAGGGGCTTGGACTGGATGATGCCCAACCCCCACCCCCCCATGCTGGGGCTCAGTGGCTGCAGCAACCCTCAGCTCTGCCCCAGCCCTGCCTGCCCACTCCTGTCAAGAGTGCTGGAGGAGTCTTCGCCTGCCCCCCTGACTGGCTGCAGCCTGAGCTCTGTTCTCCATGAAGAGCCCAAGAGTGGAAGGAACTCAGAGCTGCAGGAAACCACCTCCCCTGAAAGGCTTCCTGCTGCTTGTGTAGCTCCTGCTCCTGAGCTGCCATTTGTGTAATGAATCCACAGGGCCTGTGGCAGTGACTGCCTGGCCCCATGGCTCCAGAGATGGAGCTTCCTCCACACCCTCCAGTTCAGCTCAAGGTAAGAGGAGCTGCTCCAGGGCTCTGATTCATAGAATCACAGAACCAAGAGGTTGGCAGAGAGCTCCAAGCTCCTCCAGCCCAACCTAGCACCCAGCCCTGCCCAATCACCCAGACCATGGCACTCAGTGCCCCAGCCAGGCTTGGCTTCAACACCTCCAGCCATGGGCACTCCACCACCTCCCTGGGCAGCCCATTCCAATGCCAATCACTCTCTCTGACAACAACTTCCTCCTAACATCCAGCCTAGACCTGCCCTGGCACAGCTTGAGGCTGTGTCCCCTTCTTCTGTCCCTGGCTGCCTGGCAGCAGAGCCCAACCCCACCTGGCTACAGCCTCCCTGCAGGGAGCTGCAGACAGCAATGAGCTCTGCCCTGAGCCTCCTCTGCTGCAGGCTGCACACCCCCAGCTCCCTCAGCCTCTCCTCACAGGGCTGTGCTCCAGGCCCCTCCCCAGCCTTGCTGCCCTTCTCCAAACACCTTCCAGCACCTCAACATCTCTCTGCAATGGAGGAGCCCAGAACTGGACACAGCACTCCAGGGGTGGCCTGAGCAGTGCTGAGCACAGGGGCAGCAGAACCTCCCTTGTCCTGCTGCCCACACTGCTCCTGAGCCAGCCCAGGATGCCATTGGCTCTGCTGCCCACCTGGGCACTGCTGCCTCATTCTGGGGAGGGCCTCAAATCCGGAGGGAAGGCAAAGGGGGAGCAAAGTGGCAGCCCAGGGCTGGGAACTCACCCAGTGTCCGACTCCAGGCACACCACGGGCGTGTCGGTGGGGTCGGAGGTGAGCTTGGCCGCCTGCTGGGCCAGCACGGAGATGACTCCTGCGTGCTCATCAGAGAGGGTGCCTCGGCCTGCCAGGGCAGGGAGATGCTGGCTAAAGCCACAGCTGCCAGGACAGCAACTTTGCAAGAAGCAGTCTCACTCCAGACCCAAGAGGAGTTGCTCCCACCCAGGCCCATCTGTCCCTGCTGTGGGCTTCCCCCTCCCAGCACCTTCCCAGGTTGCTGCCCTCAAACCAGCCCAAAGGCTCCGCTGAAGTGGCAGGGAGAAGTGGTTCTGGTTTCCTCCAGGGCATGGCACGGGGCAGGAGGGATCTGAAAGGTCCTTGGGGGACACCCAAGGAGAGGGGTGGGGGAGGGAAAGCTACAGCAGAGCAGTGTCTGGGGTCCTCAAAGTGTGGGGACAGTGGGAGCCTCCAAACCACGAGGGCAGGGCCCGGTACCCCCCGGCCCGGGGTCCCTTGTGGGGCAGGGCTCGGTACCCCCCGGCCCGGGGTCCCTTGTGGGGCAGGGCTCGGTACCCCCCGGCCCGGAGCAGAGCTCAGTGCTCCCCTACCCGGAGCCCCTGGTGGGGCTGTGCCTGCTGTCCCTATCGCCACAGGTGCTCGGAGAGGCTGGGCAGGGAAGGGTACTCCCAGCCCAAGGTGTCCGGGGGAGCAACCCTCAGTGCCCTACCCTCAGCAGTGCCTACGAGGCCTGGGCAGGCCCCGGCCCCCCCAGCCTGTGCTCCGCAGCGGGGCAGGCCGCGCTGCTCCCCAGCTCAGGGTCTCCGGCGGTGCTCCGTTACTTACAGCCCAGGTTGAGCCCCTGCGAGTCGGTGCAGAGGACGCCTACCACGGCCGGGCTCTTCATGCTGCGGGGGGCAGACAGCGGCGGTCAGCGCCGGGCCCGGCCCGTACCACCCCCACCCCCGCCGGCCTTCGGGCCTAGGCCCGGCTGCCCCTCGCCTCCCACCCCACGGCCCCGGCGGGGCACGGCCAGCGCTGCCCCTGTCCCCAGCGTCCCCTCCGGGCCCTACGTGTCCTCCAGGTGCTGCTCCAGGGTCCCCTCCATGCCGCCGGGCCCCGCGCCCCCACTTCCGCCCTCCCCGGCGGCTCCTGGCAGCGGCGTCGGCCACGTGAGGCGGGCGGACGGTGGCGCCGCAGGGCCAAAAGCCTTCGTTAGGCGAAGGCTCCGGTCCGGCTCCGCTGGGGTGCTCGCAGGACGTGTCTCGTCCCCGAGAGTCTCCCGAGGCTGCGTGTGGCGGCTGCAGGGCCACGAAGGAAGCATCCTCGGGAGGCTTTGCTGCTCAGTGCTCTTTTTTCACGGCGTCTGCCGCAGTCGTCGGAGTGAAGGAGGAATTTTCTGCCCCCCTGGTCAGGACTCTTCGGAGGAGGCTGAAGCAAAGCAGCAAAGAGCTGCCCGAGCAAAAGCAATGCTGGGGAAGGGGAGGGGGTGGGGGGGCCCTGGAAATTCCAGGGCTATTTTTAGCTAATTAAATCGATGCTTTAGCACCAGGCTGATGCTCTACAAAAGAAATTCCAGGGCAAAGCTTGACTCAGTCACCTGGCTCCAATCAAAGCCACATTTCCAATCCCAGCCCAACACCTCTGCCTGTGTTTCCCCTACCCTGGGGCTGAGCCTTCCCCTCACACCTCCACCAGCAGCTCCCAGTCTCTAATTTGCCTTCAGGGAGAAGCTGCCCCCCCAAAAAACCATCAGGCTGGGAGGTGTTTGTTCCTCAGAAGAGATGAAATCCATGGTGCTGGTGAGGAGCCCTGGTGCCATGGGGATGGTGCTTGGCAACCCAGGGCTGGGAAAATCCACCTCTGGGGTCAGAACTTCAAACCCAGCTGCATTCTGAGGGGAAAAAAAAAGACTAAGAAGAGGGAATTTGATTCTCTGCCTTTGTTGTGCAAAGAGGCTTAGTCCTCATCTCTGACCGCTCCTGCAGGAGAGGAGTTTCTGCTGACCTCTGTTCAGTGCTGGCACCAGAGCTGCTTAACATCTTTGTCAGTGCCATGGGCACAGGAGTTGAGTGCAGCCTCAGCAAGTCTGCAGATGGCACCAAGCTGTGTGGCACAGTCACTTGCTAGGGGGCAGGGATCCATCCAGAGGGACCTGGACAGGCTGCAGAGCTGTGCCCAGGCCAACCTCATGGCATTCAACAAGGCCAAGTGGAAGGTCCTGCAGCTGGGTGGGTGCAGTCCCAAGCACAGCTCCAGGCTGGGTGGGGAATGGCTGAGAGCAGCCCTGAGGAACAGGCCCTGGGGGTCTGGGGTGGTGAAAAGCTCAACAGGAGCCTGCAGTGTGAGTGCAGCCCAGACAGCAACCCTGTGCTGGGCTGCAGCAAGAGCAGTGTGGGCACAGGGCAAGGGAGGGGATTCTGCCCCTTGGCTCTGCTCTCCTCAGACCCCACCTGCAGTCCTGGGTGCAGCTCTGCAGCCCCCAGCACAAGCAGGACATGGAAGTNTCCTGAGTGACTCTGAGTGCCATGGTCTGGGTGATTGGGCAGGGCTGGGGGAGAGGTTGGTCTGGAGGAGCTCGGAGCTCTCTGCCAACCTGCTTGGTTCTGTGACTCTATGATTCCTTCTGACAAAACCATTCTGTTCCAACCTCACCCTTCCACTGGCTCCTTAATTTGGGGTTTGGTGGCAGGGGGGGGGTGATATTTCAGCCTACATTCCCTCACAGCTTCTCCTGCAACCTTGATTCTATGGAAAGAGAGATTGGCATTGGAATGGGCTGCCCGAGGGGGTGGTGGAGAGCCCATCCCTGGAGGTGTTTAAAAGGAGGCTGCGTGAGGCACTGAGTGCCAGGGGTTAGTGAATTGGAAGGTGTTAGGGGATAGGTTGGACTCGATGATCTCAGAGGTCTTTCCCAGCCTGGTTAACTCTGCGATTCTGCGAAGAGGGAGGGAAGCAGGTCGGGGCCGTCGCTATCCCGGGAATGTCTATCCTGGGCTGCCATCTCGTGGCTGCTGTGCCAGGGGCTGAGAGGAGGAAAATCTGCACGGGAGGATGCTGCAGAGAAGTTCAGCTCGGAGGAGCTGGGAGGTGCTGCTAAGCTGAACAAACATTTCACATCCTGCCGCCCGTCCCAACCCGCTCCAGGGATGAGAACCGGCCAGGGAGCATCTCTGCTACAGCAGAGGGGGTGGGAGGTGGTCTCGTTTCTTTGTTTCACAGGACCAGAAAATGCTCAGGGTGGAAGGAACCTCTGGAGATCATTGAGTCCAGCCCCTGCCCCCCTGCCAAGGCAGGTTCATTAGGGCAGGTCACACAGGAGCACATCCAGGTGGGTTTGGAGTGACTGCAGGGATGGAGACTCCAGCAGCCTGCTCCAGGGTTCCACCCTTGTCTCCATGGCATCAATCAGGGAAGCCTCCTCAAGCCCTCAGCTCTTGCAGTGGATGATGTGAGCTGAAATGTTGGGGAACCCCCTCCCTGGAGCTGTGTCCTCAGCTCATGGAATCGTTGAATTGCTCTGGTTGGAATGGATTGAGGCTTGGGGAGGGCAGATTGAGAGTGGAGATGAGGAAGTGTGAGGGGAGACAATGAGGAAGTGGGGGAGACACTGGCACAGCTTGCCCAGGGGCACAGTGCCCAGGGGGGGTTGGAAGCTCTCCACACAAGGAGACTCCACAGCCTCTCTGGGCAGCCTGCTCCAGGCTCCTGCACCCTCACCCCAAACAACTTTCTCCTCCTGCTCAGAGCTCCAGTTTGTGCTCCTTGCCCCTGCCCTATCCCTGGGCACCGCTGAGCAGACTCTGGCCCTAGTCCCCCACCCTTTATCTCTTGCTAAGCTCTACTCAGATGCCCTCTGGGGCTGCTCTTGTGCAGGCTCAGCCCCAGGGCTCTCAGGCTTTGCTCCTCACATTGCTGGTCCAGGCCCCTCAGCACCTTCCCATGACTCCTGAGTGGTGAGTGGGGAGGAACTCCTTGGAGCTCTGAGCAGTGTTGGGCCAGGGACTGGACTTGGTGATCTGAAAGGTCTCTTCCAACCACAATGATTCCATAACTCTATGGATAATGAAATGCAGGGAGCTGCATCCATCATCTTCCCTGCTCAGCTGGGAACCACCAAGCAAAGCATCTCACATCCCTTTGTCCTTTTATCCAGGGGAGGTCTCTGTACGTGAGGGGACTCCACTCTGACTCCATGGCCAGAAGAGAGATGTCAAGCATCAGAGAATGAAGGAAATTGCCAAACCAGGCTGATGGGGCAGGAAGTGAGATAAGAAATGGTCTTTATTTGAACAGCTGCAGGAAATCAGAGGTTGAAAGATGTCTAAGAGAAAAAAAAAACAAACCAAACCAAAACCCAACTAAACAAACCAAAACCCAACTAAGCAAACCAAAACCCATCAAAACCAACAAAAACCCCAACAAAGCAAAACCAAAACCCAACAAAGCTAACCAAAACCCAAGGAAACAAAACCAAACCCCAACAAAGACAACCAAAACCCAACAAAGCAAACCAAAACCCAACTAAGCAA
The DNA here is from genome assembly GCA_013400475.1 of Tricholaema leucomelas. Classification (NCBI taxonomy): domain Eukaryota; kingdom Metazoa; phylum Chordata; class Aves; order Piciformes; family Lybiidae; genus Tricholaema lacrymosa; species Tricholaema leucomelas. Next base: position 141,059 of record WAAF01001065.1, read on the forward strand.
ACCAAAACTCATCAAAACCAACAAAAACCCCAACAAAACAAACCCCAACAAGACAAAACCAAAACCCAACAAAGCAAAACCAAAACCCAAGGAAACAAACAAAAAAACCCATCAAAGTAAACCAAAACCCAACAAACCAAACCTCAACAAAACAAAACCAAAACCCAAGGAAACTAACCAAAACCAAACCAAACAACCCAAAACTCAACAAAACAAAACCAAAACCCAGCGAAACCAAAAACCCAACAAAGCAAACCAAAACCCCACAAAACAAAACCAAAACTCAATGAAACAAACCCAAAACCCAACAAAACAAACCCAACACCCAGCAAAACAGAACCAAAACCCAACAAAACAGAACCAAAATCCAATGAAACAAAACTAAAACCCAACAGAACAAAACCAAAACCCAATGAAACAAACCAAAACCGAACAAAACAAACCCAAACCCCGACAAAACAGAACCAAAACCCAATGAAACAAACCCAAACCCCAACAAAACAAAACCAAACCCCAACAAAACAGAACCAAAACCCAACAAAACAGAACCAAAATCCAATGAAAGAAACCCAAAACCCAACAAAACAAACAAAAAACCCAATGAAACAAGCCCCAAAACCCAACAAAACAAATCAAAACCCAACAAAATAAAGCCAAAACCCAACGAAACAGAACCAAAACCCAACAGAACAAATCAAAATCCGATGAAACAAAACCAAAACCCAACAAAGCAAAACAAAACCCAACCAAAGCCAACCAAAACTCAACAAAACCCAACCAAAACCTAACAAAACCCAACCAAAACCCAACCAAAACCTAACAAAACCCAACAAAACCCAACCAAAACCTAAAAAAACCAAACCAAACCCCAACAAAACCAAACCAAACCCCAACAAAACCAAACCAAACCCCAACTTCTCCACCCCTCCCTCCCCCCAAAAAAAAACCCCAACCAAACCCCAAAGCAGCAGCAGCAAATTTGGTTTAAAAAGAAATCCCAGCTCAGAGCGTGCAGAGGTTTGATCCCCAACCCAACCCAACCCAACCAACCCCCTCCTTCCCAGCCAGCAGCCAGGCCCCTCCTGGGTGACCTCCACCATCATTTTTTGGCCTTGTCCCGTGGGTAGCCCCCGTTGGTCTTGTTGAGGGACTCCACGCTGCCGGCGCCTGTCACCACACTGGTCAGGATCCTCTCCACCTCCCCCGGCAGGATTTGCTTCTCCTCATTCTCCGTCTCCCGGTGGTAGAAGTAGTTGAAGTTGGAGACGATGACAGGCACGGGCAGGGCGATGGTCAGCACCCCCGCGATGGCACACAGCGTGCCCACGATCTTGCCCCCCAGTGTGGTGGGGCACATGTCCCCGTAGCCAACCGTCGTCATGGTCACCACCGCCCACCAGAAGCCGTCCGGGATGCTGGAGAAGTGGGACTGGGGCTCGTCCACCTCCGCGAAGTAGACGGCGCTGGAGAAGAGGATGACGCCGATGAAGAGGAAGAAGATGAGCAGGCCCAGCTCCCGCATGCTGGCCTTGAGGGTCTGGCCCAGGATCTGCAGCCCCTTGGAGTGCCGGGAGAGCTTGAAGATGCGGAAGACCCTGACCAGGCGGATGATGCGCAGGATGGCCAGGGACATGTTCTGCTGCCCGTTGAGCTCGCTCTGCTGGATGAGCTCTGTGGTGAGCGTCACGAAGTAGGGGATGATGGAGACGATGTCGATGATGTTCATGATGTTCCTGAAGAACTCTGTCTTGCTGGGGCAGACGACGAAGCGGACGAAGAGCTCGAAGGAGAACCAGACGATGCAGGCAGTCTCTATGACGAAGAAAGGGTCTGTGAAGGTGCTGTGNTTGGAGACGATGACAGGCACGGGCAGGGCGATGGTCAGCACCCCCGCGATGGCACACAGCGTGCCCACGATCTTGCCCCCCAGTGTGGTGGGGCACATGTCCCCGTAGCCAACCGTCGTCATGGTCACCACCGCCCACCAGAAGCCGTCCGGGATGCTGGAGAAGTGGGACTGGGGCTCGTCCACCTCCGCGAAGTAGACGGCGCTGGAGAAGAGGATGACGCCGATGAAGAGGAAGAAGATGAGCAGGCCCAGCTCCCGCATGCTGGCCTTGAGGGTCTGGCCCAGGATCTGCAGCCCCTTGGAGTGCCGGGAGAGCTTGAAGATCCTGAAGACCCGCACCAGGCGGATGATGCGCAGGATGGCCAGGGACATGTTCTGCTGCCCGTTGAGCTCGCTCTGCTGGATGAGCTCTGTGGTGAGCGTCACGAAGTAGGGGATGATGGAGACGATGTCGATGATGTTCATGATGTTCCTGAAGAACTCTGTCTTGCTGGGGCAGACGACGAAGCGGACGAAGAGCTCGAAGGAGAACCAGACGATGCAGGCAGTCTCTATGACGAAGAAAGGGTCTGTGAAGGTGCTGTGAGCCAGCAAGGTGTCCGTCAGGTTCCCGGAAAGCTCCTGGGCCGACTTAAACTCCCTTTCCTCCCTGAACTCAGGCAAGGTCTCCATGCAGAAGATGATGATGGAGATGACAATGACCAGGACGGAGACCAAAGCCACTCCCCTGGCCGCGCTGGAGCTTTCAGGGTACTCAAAGAGCAGCCAGAACTGCCTGTGAAAGTCATTGGTGGGCAAGAGGGTCTCGGGGTCCTTGATGAAGCCTTCGTCCTCCCTGAACTGGTCCATGGCTTCGTCGCCCAGCTCGTAGAAGGTGATCTCGTCGGCGAAGACGTCGATGGGGACGTTGGCAGGGCGCCGGATCTTCCCCCCGGACTGGTAGTAGTAGAGGATGCCGTCGAAGCTGGGCCGGTTCCTGTCGAAGAAGTACTCATTCCTCATGGAGTCGAAGTAGCGCATCCTCTTCTCCGGGTCACCCAGCAGGGTCTCGGGGAACTGGTTGAGGGTCTTGAGCCGCGTCTCGAACCTCAGCCCCGCGATGTTGATGATGACTCTCTGGTCCCCCTCGTCCATGCCCACCCTCTCCCCCACCAGGTGGTCGCTGAACTCGGCGGAGAACCTGGAGAAGATGGTCTCGTTGTTGGCATTCTCGCTGTTGATGAGGATGCGCAGGTTGGAGAGGAGGTTGGCGCAGCTGGGGTGGCCTTTGCGGGCCTGGGCGGCGGGGCTGAGGTCGTTGCTGTAGCTGGGGTCCTCCACGATCTGATCGGCGTTGTCAAAACTGACCAGTGCCACCTCCATCTCCTTCCAGCTGCCCACGTCCATCATAGGCCGATCAGATTAGCAGCATAAGCCCCCGCGGCCGGCGCCGGCAGCCTGCGGCTTTCCCACGCGAGGAGGATCTGCAAGGCAACGGAAGGGAGACGGAGCTGAGCGGTGCAGCAGGACCAGCTGGGAGGGAGGAAGGAGAACAAACCTTCAGTGTCTAAAGGGCCCAACAAAAAAGCTGGGGAGGGACTCTCCAGCCAGACTCCAGGGCAGGTGATGTCCACCACAGCTCTCCCAGGCCTCCTCCATGGGACACCCTAGGAAGCAGATGAAGACTAAACCCTCAGGTCGCTTGGAGAGCATCTTGCAGGCCGTGGGTGGATGCTCTGTCAGGCACTCAGCAGTGGACATCAGGCCCCCAAAACAGCCCTGACTCTCCCCAGCGCATTGCCGGAGCTTGGAGGCAAAGCCAAAGAGGAGCCCAGGAACCAGGCCAGGTTATGGAGCTGGGAAATGACCTCTTCTGCCTTGGGGAGAAGCATGACCAGAAATTAGCTGTTAACAGGGACAGCTCTGGAGAGATCTGCCCCAAAATGCCCTTTCCAAGGGAAGTCACTCCCCTGATTTGAGGTGAATCTTGTAGAGCAGGGTTCTAGGTTGGACTTGGTGATCCTGAGGGGCTTTGCCAGCCTGCATGGTGCTGTGATTCTGTCATTTCTTCCCCTCACAAACAGCATTTCCAGCCAGGAGGAAGCACAGCAGGATGTGGAGAGCTGCTCCGTGTGACCGCTCAGCACCAAGGGCAAGGAGGGAGGGAAGAAGAGAACAAACCCAACTGCCCTGAGCTGCCAGGAATAGCAACACAATTGAGGCCACCTCTGCACCGAGCAGCAGCAGTGCTGGAGGGAGGATGTTCTCCACCACGGGCTGGGGTCAGGATGATATGGGCTGGGATGAGGATGGTCTCCCCCACGGGCTGGGGTGAGGATGGTACCCACCATGGGCTTTACTTTGTGCAAGCAGGGCTGGGAGGGGACCCTTCCTGCGTGTGGGGGCCAAGCTTCACCTGCTCCCTCAAGCTCCCTATTTAAGCTGAAGCCCTCTGGGGCTCTGAAGTTTCTCCTCCCCTGCTCCCCCCAGAAGTGGCCTCATCCACCTGTGATGGTGGAAGTGGGTGGGACAAGCTAGAAACCCAAATCTGCTGCAGAAGTGGATGTTGACCTCCCAGCTTGCCATCAGTCCTCCCTCTTCTGCCTTTGGTGTTACAACCCCAAAAGCCAAACTTCATCCAGGAGCCAGCATCTCTATCCTTGCTGGCTCCCCTCCAACCTCAGCTTGGGACCTGCTAACCCAAAGCTTCTCCTGGCACTTCCTGAGCAGAGCCATGGGAGTCTGGATTTGGGGATGAATCTGTCATGAGCTACTTCAGAGGTCCTGCTCCTTTGCTTTCAAGAGCCATGAGCATGGCTCTCCTTAGGCATCCACCTCTATAGAGCTGCTCCTGGCTGGGTTTGTGCTGATTTTCTCACTTGGGCACACCTAGAGAGGACCATTTGGGACAATGATCCTGGGGAGGAAGCAGCAGCAGTGTGGTTTTGCCCTCAAATCAACTTGCTGCCAAGCTGAGGAGCACCAAGGACTCCAAACCCAAGTCCTCCATCCCCACTGCTGTCCTGCTGGAGCAGGCTCAGGCTCTCCATGGGGCTGGATTCAGCTGACAGTTGACTTTTTGGGGTCTCTGCTGAGCAGCTGTTGTGGGTGGGCTGAGAGGTAGCATCAAAGCACTGCTGAGTGAAGAAACACAACTTTGGTGGGGAGAAGACAACCAAGAGCTGCAGATAAACCACATTTAAGTGGCTAAAACAAGCATTAAATTACAACAGAAGGCCAGGGGACAAGCAGCACAAATTTCTCCTCTCCTCTTCTCAGCTTTTCTTCGTGCAAACCACCCCAAGAGACCTTTAAGTGAGAGGAAAACACAGCTCGAGTGAGGAGAGCAGGAGTGGTGGTGTTCAGCTGGGTGGTTGAGCTGACCTGACCCACCCCCAGCACTCTCTGTCCTGCTGGGAGAGCCCAGAGCAGACCACAGGCTCAGGAGGTCCTCCAGACAGCAGAGTGGAGTTGGAGCAGCTAAAGCTGGTGGTGAAATTGCTTCCTAAGTCAAGCCAGGAGCTGATCCTGGCACCTGAAGCACTAAGTGTGCTCAGCTCTTAACGCCGCACGCTGGCACCGCCAGCAGGAAGCTTCCCCAGCCCTGGCTCCGTAGGATGGCTTCAGCCCAGGGCTTTGGGTCACAGAGCCCTGGAGCAGGCTGCCCAGAGAGGCTGTGGCATCTCCTTCTCTGGAGAGATTCCAAACCTACCTGGATGTGCTCCTGTGGGACCTGCCCTGCCGGGGGGGTTGGACTGGATGGTCTCCAGAGGTCCAACCCCTACCGCTCCATGGTTCTTTGACTCCTGCAGCCTCCAAATACCTTCACTCTGGAGCCTTCAAAGCCATCAAACTGAGCCTCCCTGACATCATCCTTCGTGGTGACACTGAGGCACAGAGCTCTGAGGGGACAATTCCCCCCTGGTGGTCAGGGCTGAGAGAGTGAAGCTGGGACATGGAAGATGCTTTTTAGCTCCGTTTCAAGCCCTCGGGGCAGCCGCCCGAGGGCTGCAGGGCTCCGACGTTCCCTTGCCAGCCTTCAAAGCCCCGAAGCATGCTGCCAGCTGCCTGTCCCCATCGCTGGGGCAGGGAGGTGCCTCACTGCCCTCCTCCACACCTCCAGACCACTCCATCCATTCCAATTTAAACTGCCCAAAGCCACGAAGCAGCCTCTTGAAGCTTGGCAACTGCTCCCCAGGCTCCAGCAGAGGCTTGAACTAGAAAGTTGCCTCCCTTGGTTTTTTTTCCCCCCCCTCCTAAATCACCTAACATCTGCTTCTCAGAATCTGATTAACTAATATCCTTCAGCTGAAATCCCTGCTCGGGGAAAACAATGACCAGAAAAAAAACCAAATCCCAAACCAGGGAGAGAGCAGGAGAAAGGGAAAGGTCATTTGGAGGGAGAGTCTGCGCTTGGCCCATCACACCCCCAGGGGATCGAGGCTGTGGTTTCCACCAGCACCTTCTGCCCCCAGTGAAACCTCTCCCTGTCTGCAGTTCCCTCCTGCTCCCTACCCATCGCCTGCGGTTCCCTCCTGCGCCTCACCCACCCCCTCCAGCTCCCTCCTGCCCCCTCCCCACCCCCCGCAGCTCCCTCCTGCTCCCCCCCCATCCCCTGCAGTTCCCTCCTGCTCCTCACCCATCCCCTGCAGTTCCCTCCTGCTCCTCACCCATCCCCTGCAGTTCCCTCCTGCTCCTCACCCATCCCCTGCAGTTCCCTCCTGCTCCTCACCCATCCCCTGCAGTTCCCTCCTGCTCCCTACCCATCGCCTGCGGTTCCCTCCTGCTCCTCACCCATCCCCTGCAGTTCCCTCCTGCTCCCTACCCATCCCCTGCAGTTCCCTCCTGCTCCCCACCCATCGCCTTTCCATCCCCGGCAACTTCTTGGCACCACCAAAGACCATCCCCAAGGTTTTCCCAGAACATCAGAGCTGCTGAACCTCTCCCTCCTCCCCCTCCACCCCCCAACCGTCCCTTCCCCACCACCCTGCTACTGGGATGAAAAACGAGCTGGTTCCTCCCACAGACCTCCCCAGCACCATCACCTGCTGGGACTTACCCGCAGAGGGCACGGAGGTGCCAGCGCTGCCGGCATCTGGGCAGGGAGCCGTTAGGCACAGGCAGGGATGCGGAGGGCAAGAGCAGATAGGGAAGGGAAAAAAACAGGAGTCCAGCAGTACCCTTGAAAGGTCTCTTTGGGATAACGCAGGCAATGTCATTTAGAAGGCTCCTCTCCATCTGAGTCTGTACAATTGGCAGCCCAGCAGGCCGGGGCTGGGCTTTGGCAGGCGCCGCGGCAGGATCCGGCACGCTCCGGAGCCTCGGCCCCGCCATCGCCCTGGCAGCACTAACCCAAGCCAAGGGTCCATGGGGAAAGAGGGGTGGTGGGGTGCAAGGGATGCCCTATCCCCATGTCCCACTCAGCCCGGGGGGCAGGGGGGAACCTGGGCACCCACCTCCTGCCCCCGCCCGCTGCTGGGCGAGGAGCCGGCGGGGAGGATGTGTCCCTTTAATCCCCAATAATGCTCCGGATGGGCCAGCCAGGACAGGACTTGTCCGTGACGTGGTGAGTTCTGAGCTGGGCCCCAGCAGGGAGGTGGAGAGGAGGGACAGGGACCCACATGCTGCTGGCAGCAGGAGAGAGATTGACAGCAGGTGATGGAGCTCTGCGTGGGGAAGAGAGGATTCGCAGGCTGGACCCTCGAAGGTCATCTTGTCCAACCCCTCCCTGCAGCCAGCAGGGACTCCTCCGGCCAGAGCAGGCTGCTGATGGTCAAGAGAGGAGGGGAGAGCCCAAGGGTTGGAGCATCCCCAGTGGCCTGTGGCCGTGGGCAGAGCAGGCTCCTGGCCAGGAGTGGATGGGCACAAAGTCATGGGACAAGAGCAGGAGGTGCAGCCAAGCATAGCCCCCTGGAGGGTACCTGTGAGGAACAAGGGTCAGGGAGATCACAGAGTCATGGAATCAGGCAGGGTTGGAAGGCACCACAAGGATCAGCCAACTCCAACCCCCCTGCCATGGGCAGGGACACCTCACACCAGAGCAGGCTGTGCAGAGCCTCATCCAGCCTGGCCTGAAACACTTCCAGGGGTGAGACTTCCAACACCCCCCTGGGCAACCCCTTCCAGGCTCTCACCACCCTCATGCTGAAGAACTTCTTCCCAACATCCAGTCTGAGTCTCCTCATTTCCAGCTTGGTTCCATTCCCCCCAGTCCTGTCCCTGCCTGACAGCCTAAGGAGTCCTCACACCAGATGGTGCCAGGCTCTGGCTCAGACCCCACTGCCCCTGGGCTTATAACCTCCTGGGTGGCTGTGACAGGGCAGGCTGGCCCAAGGCACTCAACCCCCTGGGGGCTGGGGAGTTTCCCCCCATGTTTTTCCTTTCTGGAGCTTGCTACCCTCACAGGCAGCCTCACCCTGGGGGGCTCCATCTCTGTCCTGTGGCCTCCCCCAGGGCTGGGTCCCAGCTTTACCTTCACCCAAGTGACCTTGGCCTGAAATTGTGCCAGGGGAGGACTAGGTTGGAGATGAGGAAAAAAACCTCTTTGCTGCCAGGGTGGTCAGGGCTTGGCCCAGGCTGCCTGGGGAGGTGGTGGAGTGTGCAAGAAACGTCTGTGCCTGTGGCACCTGGGGACAGGGTTTGGTGGCCATGGAAGTGCTGGGCTGAGGGTTGGGGTGGAGAATCTCAGGAGGCTTTTCCAACCCAAAGAATTCTGTGACCTCTTCCATCTCCTCCCAGGCCTCCTGCACAGGTAGGGGAGGGGGTGGCACATTTCCACCTGCCTGCTCCAGCCTGGATTCCTCCCTGCTGACGTTCTTCTGCTCTTGAGGGATGCAGTCACCTCCATTCCCCCTCCTTCCAGCAGCCTTTTCTGTCCTCTGAGCTATTTCTCCCCACGCAGCCTTAATGAGCACATTGAACTGCTCTGTCCCGGAGGAAAGCTCAGGACCCTGCAGCCATTTCTGGAGGAAACAGGACACATCCTGCAGACCCTGATGAGTCCCTTCAGGGTGGGGGCACCACTGCATACAGAGCCCCTTCTGCACCCCTAGAGACCACAGTGCTTAGAGGTACCCACCTCAGGGTGGGAGCTGGGGACCTGCTAACCCAAAGCTGCTCCTGGCACCTCAGCCCATGCCCATCTCCCCTCCAACCTCAGCTTGGGACCTCCAACCTCAGCTTTGGGACCTGCTAACCCAAAGCTGCTCCTGGCACCTCAGCCCATGCCCATCTCCCCTCCAACCCCAGCTTTGACCAGTGGGTGATGGTGGCAAAGGATGGGTGATGGTGGCAAAGGTTTGTGGGCAAAGGTTGAGCTCTTTCAGGGCTTTTCTTTTTGGCCCTCCAAAGCTTTCTGGTGGTGCCCAAGGTCACATCCTGCACCTGGACAGGGAGCATCTGTGGCTGATGGAAACCCAGAGCACAAAATCCATCTGCAGGAGCTGGTGGCTTGGCTTGGGCTGAGGAGTCAGGTCCAGCAAAAACCTGCTGCTGGAAGGAATGTCCCTGAGGCCATAGCAGGGTGATGGTCCCGGGGGGAGATGGGAACTGGGGGAGATTCCTGGAATAACATCATTGCCTCCCAGAAACAGGACAGTTACACAACTCAGCCACCTCTGGAGACTCTCAGCTCCACCCTGGGCACCCTCGGGAAAGTTCTGCCTCTCTGCTCAGCCAAGGTGACTTTAAACACCCTTTTGCCCCCCCGCCCCGGGGATTTCTCCTTCCCCTCTCCCCAAGCTGGGCTGCCCCAGGCTCTCCTCCTGCACTTCTCTCCCTCTAATCCCCTGCTCCATGTTCCTGCCAGCCCTGGACTTACTGGGATTGGGCCCCCCAAGGTGCCCTACATCTGGGATGCAGAGGCAAGCAGAGAGCACTGAGATGGGCAGCTCTGAACTGGAGAGGAGATAAAATACCCCAGGGTGAAGAGAGAGCAGCTGGGCAAGGAGGGGCTGGTTCTGCAGCAGGTCCCTCAGCAGCTGCTTGGACCCCTGCTTGCACGAGGGGCAGAGGACTGAGCAGCTCATCACAGCCATTGATAGGACGTGGGAGGAACTGGAGCAGGGTGGGATCAAGGAGGAGATGACAGAAAGGGTCCTGCACGACCTGTCTGACATGGGATGGACCAGAGGAGGGTGGGAACAAGAAGAACATCTGAGGAGCCTACCTGACATGGGATGAACTGGAACAGAATGGGAACAAGGAGGAGACAGGAGGGGTCCTGCACAACCTATCTGACATGGGATGGACCAGAGGAGGGTGGGAAGAAGAAGGAGAGGACAGGAGAGCTGCTGTAGACTCCATCTGAGGTGGGATGAGCTGGAGCAGATGGGAACAAGGAGGAGGAAGGAAGTGCCTCATAACCCCCATCCGGTCTGGAATGAACCAGAGCAGGGTGGGAGCAAGGATGAGGAGACAGGAGGGGTCCTGCAGCACCCAGCTGACATGGGATGAGCTGGAGCAGGTGGGAACAGGGAGGAGAACAGAGGAAGGCTCCTGCAGTTCTTCACTGCGAGGCACTGGGATGGGTTAAGCTGTGGCTGTTTAACACCAGCTTGGATGCCTTTGAGTCACCTGCTCCGGTGGGAGCTGTCCCTTGCCCACGGCAGGTGGGGGGAGCTTGGCACATCTTTAAGGTCCCTTCCAACTCAACCCCTTCTCTGGCTCTGTGAGATCTGATCTGCCACGGGAAGAACGGGATCAAGGTGGGGAGGAGGAGGAAACACAGGAGAGGTCCTGGAGACCCTCATCACCACTGCTGTGTCCCAAGGCAGAGGCATTTAATTGGATCCTCCCTCCCCCACCCCCCAAATTCTCAAGCAAAACGATGCCCACAGAGACCTGCAGAGCACCACCTCGGCCAGGCCCTGCTCAGAGCAGTTGACCCCCAGGGTGAGCCTCCACTAATTCCCCTCTTTCAGAGCAGCATTAATGAGCTGGGGTTCAGGGGAGGCTCTCAGATGGGGCTGAGCTCTCTCCACAGCACCTCTGTGGCCACTTCAGATGCTGGGGCTGAATGGTTCTTGTTTCTGAGCCCTGCATGAGGTGCCCCTCAATTTGCACACCCCCCCCAACACCTCCACCTCAGGGGGGGATTGCCTGGGGGGAGGGTGAGGGGGTGTGGGTGTTGCAGTAAACAAAAGCACAGCCCCAACCCCTTCAACAGCCTGGGTTTAGGACAAGCTCCACCTGGGCAGGCTGCCCTGGCTCTGGGGTTAATGAAGGGAGGGATGGGCAGAGTTAAAGGAGCATGGCCTGAAATTGTGCCACAGGTTGGAGATTAGGGAAGATTTCTGTGCTGGAAGAGTGGTCAGGGATTGGCACAGGCTGCCCAGGGAGGTGGTGGAGTGCCCATCCCTGGAGGTGTGCAAGAAAGGTGTGGCCATGGCACTTGGGGACAGGGTTTGGTGGTCGTGGTGGTGCTGGGTTGGTGGTTGGATCTCAGAGGGCGTTGCCAACCCAAACAATTCCATGCTTTGAGCTCTGATTCCAGCACAAAGCATCCTCAGAGGCTTCAAGAGTTGCATGGAGCATTTGCCACTGCTGGCAGCAGGGCAGGAGCTGCCCCTGGGAGCAAAGCAAAGTTGGTGCTGGAGATCCTGGAAGAGTTTGCAGCTCATCCCTTGGGGGGGGTGGGGGGGGGGTGGACAACTTGAGCAAATCTTGGCCTTCAGATTCAAGGCAAAGCTGTGCAGCTGTGAGGGGAGAGCAGGAGGGGAAGTGCTGGGAGCTTGTGAGGGATTAAAAAATGAGGAGAGACTCATTTGAATCTCTGAGGGGATGAAAAGAGCCTGGGGAAAGCTGCATTTCCAGCCCCCCAGCGTGGGGAGAAATGGAAATGGGACCAGAAGAGGCTGAGGGTCTCAGAGCAGCCTGGGGGTTTCTCCTGCCCCATGGCACCAAAGGAGCCCAGAGCTCAGCAGCAGCCCAGTCTGAGACCCCTACACAAAACCTTTGCTTTGAAAAGGAGAGGTTAAAGAATGCCTTAGGCAAGGAGAAGCAGGATGAGGCCCAAATATCTAACCCCCCCCCAACACACCAGGAAAGAAATGAACAGCCCCAGCCAGTGGCTGGTGACTCTTAGGGGCTACTTCCACCTCTGTGCCTCAGCTTCTCCAGAGCTGTTGATGTGCTACAGAGCCAAGCAGGAGCCCTGAGGGAAAAGATCACAGAATCATAGAACCAGTCAGGGTTGGAAGGGACCACAAGGATCAGGCAGTGCCAACCCCCCTGCCATGCCCAGGGACACCCTACCCTAGAGCAGGCTGCACACAGCCTCAGCCAGCCTGGCCTGAAACACCTCCAGCCATGGGGCCTCAACCACCTCCCTGGGCAACCCATTCATAAGAGGAAGATCTCAAACTGGATTCCTGATGCTGGGATGAAGGGGACCCTTCCTGCTGACCCCCAGGGCAGCACCCAGCCAGATCTCTTTAATCCTCCCCAACTTGCAGACCTCAGTGCTGATTTTTCCACCCTTCATTTATGATTCGTTTTTAATATTTAAGGGGAAAAAAATGAGGGGGAAAAAAAAAATCAGCTTAAGAGAGCAGCCAGGACACAGAGTACACACCAGGAGCCAGATGAAACCCTTCTGATACCCAGGCACAGAGTCCACAGTTAATCAGCTGTGGATTAACCGGGTCAGGATGTAATTTAATAACGAGTCGGGGAGAGTCCCTGCTAGGAGGGAGCCAAACTGGTCCCACACCAGGTGCCCCATAAAAGCTGCTGCCGAAGAGCACAGGTAGGCAGAGGAGAAGCCAGATGGGGTGAAAGGAGCTCTGCGGAGGCGCAGGCTGCTCCCGGAGGGAGCTGCTGAGAGCCTGGGGCCGAGCCAGGCTTCGTCGCGGCTGAGCCCTCCTCATCTTCCAAGGCTTTTAGCCTGATTCAGGACAAAGGCTTGGATGGGGATGCTGAGTGGAGGCTGGGGCGGGTGGGAGCTGCTCTCCGCCGGGATCCGCCGTGCGAGCGCCGCCGCGCAGCGTTCGGCACACCTCGGGGAGCGGCTGGGGCTGGCCAGGCGGACGCGAAGCGCTTGCGAAGTGCTTTGGTTAACCTACGCTAGCAGAGACGTAAGGAAAAGGAGCTGGGGGGTGTGGGGTGAGCCCTTTCCCCTCGAGCATTCCCGGCGCCGGCATGGGGCGGGCGGGGAGCAGTCTCCCTGCCGCTCCTGCCCTGCTGCTTACGGCGGCGGTAACGCGATCGAGACAACTCGAGCCCAAATCGATGGGCAAAAACTTTCCCAGTCCGCCCAAAAGTGCTGGGATAAGAGGCAAAGCCCCTCACCCCCCCGCCCCCTCCCCTCCCCAGCCTCCAGAGCTCAGCGCTGTAACCTCAGTCTGCTCCTAGGGACGAGTAAATGACTTTGCGTGGGTGTTCCCCCCCCGCCCCACTCAGGATCCGCACTGGCAGCAAACCCTGCGAGGATGCTGCTGGCCAGAGCCAAGAATGGGTGTAGGGAATAGATGGAAAGCGACAGGAAGGCACTAATGGGGTCAGAGGACACCTGCATTGATCCCCAGGTTTGCAACGACGGCAGCTAAAAGGGGCCGGCGGCAGGGTTTGGGGTCATGGTGTCGCTCGGGGCTTGTGGCATCGTGAGCCGAGCCAGAGCCGCCGCAGCTGCCGGGACAGCTCCCCAGGCACACCGCAGCAAGCCTCGGCCCACGGGGTCCTGTCCAGCTGAGGGCATCACAACTGGGGCTGGGCAGTAAGAAGTAGTTAAGAGTGAGTGGGACCGAAGGGATGCTGGTTGGGACCCTCTGGCTGCCACAGCAGCCACACACCTGGTGACCAGGAGGGCTTCACCCTCCCATTTCCTCCAAGGACAACCTGAACCTCTCCCCTGGTCACCACCACCCCAAAAGCACCCAAGGAAACAGAAGGACAGAGCCCAAACTCCCCAAGCCCACCCACCAAACCCTCCTCTCCCCTGCCCCGACCTCACCCCGCCACAAAGGCTGCTGTGAAGAATTAGGGAGCAACAAACCCGACTTTGGCACCATCCTCATCCTCCTCCAGCATGTGGGGCTCTCGGTTCCCCTGTCTCCATCCTCCTCTTCCTCCCTCAGCTGGGCTGGCCGGGGGCTGCCTGTGGCGGGCTCATGGCCACGGCAGTGCTGGGCTGCTCCTACCTCTCCTGTGCTGGGCGGAAAGGTGATGCTGGTACCCACGTGAGCCCGGTGGGACTCCTTGCCCTCATTCTCCTTGTGCCTGAAATGGGTTTTTGTTCCCTGGCTGGGTCCTGTCCAACAGCAGCAGCAGTATCCAGGACTCCAACCCACCCCTCTGGTGTCCGTGAATGCCTGCACAGCCTTGGCTTCGGCAGCGAGGGCGAGGAAGGAGCAGCCCAGAGTGGAGGAAGAGGAGGTGATGCTCAGACGTGGCCCTTTCCGCCCCCTCGGGGCAGAGCTGCTCGCTGGGATGCTCTGCCACAGGCAGCCTGGGGCAATGGCAGGTTAACAGGGATGCTGTTAGTCTGCACCCACCTGAAAGGAGAGAGAAGGTGGAAACCCAGGACCCTCCCTTGCTGCTCACCGGGGGACCAGCTGGGTGGAAGCACCCAGGGCTCTGCTGCCCATGGATGCCCTTGGATGGGCACTTCCTTGGCTGCTGCCAGCATCTGGGCCTGATTTTGCTCCAGTGCGTGGAGAAAATCCTCCATTCCCAGGAGCCTGTGATTGCCACCAGGGCAGATCCCAAACTGCCAAAGCTTTGGGAGGCAGAACTGCCCCCGAGGTGCTTTTTCCATCCTGGTTTCTTTTGGGGAGGGGGGGACAAAGGTACCTGCTCCTCTGAGAACCTCTGCAGGGGGAGTCACACCTTGGCCATGCAACACTGAGTCACCTGGACAGAGCCAAGGGCAACCCCAGCCAGGTGCAGAGCAGAGGCTGCTCAGGGTGAACCTGCTCTGGCAGAGGGTTGGACTCTCCAGGAGTCCCTTCCAAACCATACCACTCTGGGACTCTGTGATGCTGGATTTGGCCATAACCCCTCAGTTAGCCCCAAAAGCCATGGGGGCTGTGAGCATCACCTACTGCCTTCACTGAAGGCATCTGAGCTGCCATCTCACTCCCCTGCCCATTTTGCTGGCAGGAGCTGGTGAAACTTGCAGCTATTTCCCTTTCCACCTCCTCCCTCCCTGCCTCAAAACTCCACAAACAAAAGCAAAACCAAGAGCATCGCCCTGGGAAGGGACCCAGCAGAGAGGAATGGGCAAGTACCAGCCAGGACTTTCCCTAACTGACCTCCAAACGCTGTCCCCAGCCCTCCCCTGCATCCCAAATCCTCCTGCCAGCAGCTTGGGATGCTGAGCCTTTCCCTGGAGCTTTATTCCAGCCTGTGTAACTGGGGCAGGTTTCCATGCTGTGCTGTTGAACTGAGAGAGGAAAACAGAGAGCTCAGCCTGCACTGAGCCCTTTAGCAGCATCCCAGCAGCGGGTGGGCAGAGCCAGGGTCTCCTGGAGGTGCTCCTCGAGAAGAACTCTAAGGAAATAAAAGGAAACCAAAACAAACCACCAAGAAAACCACAGCCTGGGAATTCAGAGGTGGAAATTCAGAGGTGGGAGATCAAGTCTGAAAAAATCAGGTCTGAAAACAAAAATCAGCCTCCAGCTCTGGGGCAAAGGAGATCTCAAAGCTCAGCCCAAGCAAACAGCTGCCCCTTGGGGTCGTCTTGCCCTGGCAGCCTCAGGTTCCTCACACCAAGTTGGAGCTGATATTGCTTTGGAGCTGATTTTTTTTTTTGCCTCAGAGCAGTTTCCCAATCTCCTTCCCATGACCTCTGAAAGCAGATACAGCCAAGCCCCATGGCAGCAGAGCCCAGAGGGGCACACAGCTGCCCCAGCATGGGGCGTCCTGGTCCCCACTCCATGCCCAGGGCAGCACTTGGGTGACCGTGGCAGGGCTGTGGCTTCCCCAGCTGCACGACATGAGCTGGATTTCATCTTGGGCTGCAATGGGAAATCATTCAGGGGACACAGACACACGATCTGGGCTGGAAAAGCTGCAGTTTTCAGCCACTCTGGGGTTGGAGAACTGCAAAGGCTGAGCTGAGGAAGCTGAACTGGGCTGCTCTGGGTATCAGCAATGCAATCACTTCCCTCCCCCCCCCCCCAGTAAAAACTAAGACCTGCTGGGGGGAGGCTTTGCTTGCATGGAAATTTCTGCAGTGTCTGCAGAGTTTTCCTCCCTCCCTGGGACCATGAAACTCACCACAGGTCAGCTGTGACACAACTGCTGTGGAGTAACTCTGGGCTGAGGCTTGAAGAACCCAACACTGCCCACCCAAAGTCTCATGGGTTGCTTCTGAGCTCTTCCCCTCACACTTTACCCCCATCCTCTGGTTTGCTTTTTGACCAGCCCCTGGGAGATGGAAAGGTTCATAGCAGGAGAGAGCTGCAGCAGCACCGAGCCAGCACCAGGACCACTCCAGCTCTGCTCCTGCACCCACCAGGGTCACAGAACTTCAGAGGTTGGAAGGGACCTCCAGAGATCATCGAGTCCAACCCCCCTGCCAGAGCAAGATCCCCCAGGGTAGTCCACACAGGAATGCATCCAGGTGGGTTTGGAAAGTCTCCAGAGAAGGAGACTCCACAACCTCTCCGGGCAGCCTGCTCCAGGGCTCTGCCACCCTCACTGTAAAGAAGTTTCTCCTCATGTGGGTCAACAACCCAGAGCAGGCTCTCAGGAAACGCTGCTACCTCTAAATCCAAACGAGTGGAACCCACTGGAAGCAGCACCTTGGCCCCAGCGTTCCCACGAGCCCTCCCCATGCCCTGCTCTGCCTCACCGGGATGAGGCAGTTCCCACGCTCCGTCCCTTGGGATCACCTGGAGCATCCTTTTGTCTTCCCAGGTGACACCAAACCAACCTCAAAAGCAAGAGCCCATTAAACTCTGCTCATTGCAGCCCGAACTCGCTGCCCACTTCTCCCTCTCCCCCCCCTCCCTCTTTCCTCCGGCCCGGATGCTGCTGCCGCTCCGCTGGGTTTTAAGTGACCACTTGGCAGCCGCAGATCGCAGCCTGGCAGGAAGGCTGACGAATGCTTTCACCCCACGTCCTTACAGCTCAGGCTGAAGTTTCCTCAGGTCTACTTTGCCGTCTTCAAACCTTTCCTGCCCGCGCTCCTGCCGCAGCTTGCGGCAGCCGAAGGCTAATGGAAGGCACTCAAGAAGCCTTCGAAGCCATTTAAAGGATCACATCCCAGAGCGACGACTTTGGTTAAGGCTTTGGAAGGGAAACAAAAGGGCTGTAAATGCTCTCAAGCGCGGAGTGCATCTGCCTGGCTTCAGGCACAAACCCAAGAGCGTCCCAGAACTCCTGGATCAGCACAACTGGGCACGAAACCACCGGCCCGAGGCAAACCTTTCGGGGCAGGTGACTCCTGCGGGTCCCGCTGACAGCAAAGCCCAAGAGAAGGAGCGGCCTGATGCAGGCGGGACCTTGCCAGGGGTCCTGGGGCTCAGTTCTATTTCCACTGGGTCATCAGTGCTGCACAGACCTCTACAAGCAGAGGGAATCGAGTCAAGCTCAGGCACTCACCTGCAGCCAGCCTGAAGCTCAGCCCTTCCTCAAGCCAGCAGAGTATCCCGGGAGGTGCCGGACCTGGCTGCTGCCTGCACCCCTCTGGCACACAGGGAAGGATTAGAAAGAGTTTGTCTCAGGAAAGACTCAGATTCAGAAATCCAACACCCCTGTGAAACCCTACCTGGCCCTGCTGTCCTTGGCTTAAAGGAAACCCTGCAGCAGGCAGGGCTTTGGTGCATCTTCACACACAGGGCTAAGCCACTGGTCCCCAGCGAGCCCAAACTCTCCAGCAAGCAGCCCCAAGTGAGGGCTGTGCCCCCAAGAGCTCAGCTGCTGAGCTGCCAACCCTCAGCTGATAGCTTCACCCCCATTATTGCTCTGTGGGCAAAACAGACGTGGGCTGAGGGACACCCAAGCGTGGATTGTGCCCTCAAGAGCTCAGCTTTTCAGCTGCTTGCCCCTCAGGTAACAGTTTCATCCCCAGCATTGCTCCATGGGCAGTGCAGACATAGGCTGAGGGACACTCAGCCAGCCCCAAGTGAGGACTGCACCCCCAAGAGCTCAGCTGCTGAGCTGCCAACCCTCAGCTGATAGCTTTGCCCCCATCATTGCTCCTTGGGCAATGTAAGCATGGGCTGAGGGACACCCAACCGGCCCCAAGTCAGATGTAGCCACAAGAGCTCAGCTTCTGAGCTGCCAACCCCTCAGGTAACAGTTTCATCCCCATCATTGCCCCATGGGCAATGTAAACATGGGCTGAGGGACACCCAACTGGCCCCAAGTGAGGACTGTACCCCCAAGAGCTCAGCTTCTGAGCTGCCAACCCTCAGCTGATGGCTTTGCCCCCATCATTGCTCTGTGCTGCGTGGGCTCAGGGCCTCCTCTTCACATCCAGAGCTTCCCACCTGGCAGCAAGCCCTGACTGAAGCAGCAACATTCACATTGCAAGACTGAAAGGCACCAAGGAGCAGCTCTGCTCTGCCCTGCCCAGCTGTGGGCTGGGCTCCAGCCTCTTGCTCCCACCCAGGTCAGAGATGCCTCACCTGAAGGAGAGGCATCGCTGCCCTTCCCCATGCCGTGCCGAGGCTCCTTGCCCTTCCCTGTCTCAGAGAGATGCTGGGAGCCTTTCAAAGGGATCCCAGGAGATTCTGAGCATCCCACCCGGTGGGAAAACTCCAAGGGCAGCCTGGCTCTCAGCCCTGGGAAGCAGCATCAGGCACTGCCAGGGAAGGGCTGAGGCACCACAAAGGGCTTCCCTTTAGCAGTGCCTCACTTTGATTCTCTGAGGCATCAAGAAGCAGCTGCTGGAGACTTTAGCTGCTCTGATGAGGCCTTCCAAGCCTAAGGGATGGGGTCCTGGTGACCATTCCCCAAGGGGATAGTGGTGACCCATGGGATGGGTTAAGCCCATCTCTCTTCTGCGTGGTGAGGAGAAGGGGAGGAAGGTAAATGCTGGAGACTGCAGGGTGGAGCAGCCCCAGAATGATCTTGTCCACCTCTCCTTGCTGTGTTGAGCTGACCTGCACCTTGGCCTCAGGCACTGTGCCCAACCCTGCAGCAACCACAGGCAGCAGGGGGTGGAAGGACAGGTCCATGGCTTGCCCAAGTCGTCAGCTTGGCCACTGTGCTTTAACCCAACTCACAAAGCAGCCTCACAGACCTGCCTCACCCTTCAAAGCCCACCCAAAAGCCATGCATGGGCACCAGCCCCAGGAGCTGGCACTGCCTCCTGGGTGTTCCCCAGGGGTTAGGGTTACACAGCAGTGATGGGAACCTCATTAATTACTCCTTCAGCTGAATGGTGCTAACGAAGGCTGGGGACATATCAGGAATCATGTTAGCATGGCAAGTGGCACAGGGACAGGCAGACAGGGTGATGCTCTGCAGAAAGGCCTGAAGTTGTTACAAGGGCGTGGGGAGACCTGATACAAAGGGAGAGCTCATCAATAGCTAATGGGCAAATGAATTATGCACCCACTGGGGGGGGTTGGGTTTCTCCCTCCTCATGGCACCCTGCTGTCTCCATCACCTCCTTCCTCTGCCCACCTTGGTTCTTCTCCTTGATTTCCCTGCTCTGGGGGGCTTTGCTCTGGGTTTGTTGGCCACTGGAAGCTGCTTACTGCAGCACTGAACCCAGGCTGGCACAGAGCTCACAGCACCACTGAGGCTGGAGAAGACTTTCAAGGTTCACAGATTGCATTGGGTTGGAAAAGACTCTCAGAGGTCTTCTTGTCCACCCTCCCCTGCAGGCAGCAGGGAGAGTTGTGCCAGGGCAGGTTCAGGCTGGATGTTAGGAGGAAGTTGTTGGCAGAGAGAGATTGGCACTGGAATGGGCTGCCCAGGGAGGTGGTGGAATTGCCATCCCTGGAGGTGCTCAAGCCAAGCCTGGGTGGGGCCCTTAGTGCCATGGTCTGGGTGATTGGATAGGGCTGGGGGAGAGGCTGGACTGGATCAGCTTGGAGCTCTCTGCCAACCTGGCTGATTCTGATCTATCCTATTCTTATTCTACTGTATCCCTATTCTATCCCTGTTCTATCCCTATTCTATCCCTGTTCTATCCCTATTCTATCCCTGTTCTATCCCCATTCTAGCCCTGTTCTATTCCAAACTAGGTCAGGCTGCCCAGGGCCACGCTGAGTCTGACTTTGAATGTTTCCAGGGATGGGACCTCACCCACATCCCTGTGCAGCCTGTTCTGCTGTCTTACCTCTCTCATGGTGCAGAACCTCCTCCTGGTGTCCAGTCCAGCTCTGTCCTGTTCCAGTCTCAAGCCATTGCCCTCCATCCTCTTGCAGCAAGCTGGAGCAGATGACCTCTGAGGTCCCTCCCAGCCTAAGCCATGCTATGACTCTGGGATCAGGTCCAACCATCAGCCCAACACTGTCAATTCCACCACCAAACCTTGGCCCTAATTCCACCACCTCAAAAAACAAACACAAATGATGAAGGAGGTGAACCTCTGTGGTGCTTGCCTGGGTGGGAGCAGCCAGTTCCCTTCAAGTATCACCTCTGGAAGGTCTCAGCTGCTCACATCCCTCCAGGGCAGCCACCCCAAGTCCTCTCCCAGGAGGCTCAGACACCCCCCAGCACACCAGGGCTGCTCCTGCTCCCACACATCTCTCAGCACCCTGGAAATGCCAAAGCTGAAAGCGAAGCTGCAGGCAGCACAACAAAAGCTTCTCAGGGTGGCTTTCTGCAGGCTGCTCTGCAGGGTGTGACCTGTCCTGCCTGCCATCTGCCTGGCCCCAGCAGGACCAGCCTGAGCTGCCTGCAGCCAAGTGCCAGCAGCTCAGTGCCAGCCACGCTCCAACAGGTCCCTGGAAGCAGAGAGTGCAGGGAAAGGCTGAGCCATGGCCTGGGCAGCCTCAAAGGTGAGCTAAAGGTGTCCCTGCTGAGGGCTGGGGGTTTGGGGACCAGATGCCTCTTAAAGGTCCTTTCCTACCCAAAGCAGTCTGTGATGATTCTGTGGTAGGGAAGCAGGAGGCAAAAGGAGTTTGCTTCATAAACTCAGGAGCTGGAGTCCCCAGCAAACAGGAGTAGGAGAAGGGAATCACAGAGAGCATCAGCCTGGAATGGATCCTCAAAGGTCATCTTGTCCAACCCCCCTGCAGTCAGCAGGGACATCTCCAGCCAGGTCAGACTGCTCAGGGTCCCATCAAGGTTCACCTTGAAGGCCTCCAGGGCTGGAGCCTCTATCACCTCTCTGGGCAAGCAGAGAAGGCTGAGCCTAAGCTAGCAAAAGGAGCTCTGGGGATGTCTCTGCTCCCTGCATGCCTCTGCCAGCAGCCCCAGCCCTGCCCAGCCCGGCAGGACACTGCCTGGTCAGTGCCTCCCCAGCGGGGGTAGGGCAGTGGGGCAGAGCAGCTGCTTGGGCTGCAGGTGGGGGCTGCCACCCGCTCCTGTTCCACATGGCCAGCAGCTGCCCCTCTCACCTTCCCCAGCACAGCTGCTTTGTGGGCAGCACTCCAGCACCTGCCTGGCACTGCAGCCAGGGTGACCCTTCCCACCAGGTGCTCCCTCGCTGAGCACCTCTGTGAGGAGCAAAGGCTGAGAGCCTGGAGAAGAGCAGCCCCAGAGGGGAGCTGAGCAGTGCACAGCGAGGGGTAAAGGGTGGGGGGCAAGAGGCTGGGGCTAGACTCTGCTCAGTGATGCCCAGGGACAGGCCAAGGGGCACAAACTGGAATCCAGGAGGTTAAATCTGAGCAGGAGGAGAAAGTTGTTTGGTGGGAGGGTGCTGGAGCCTGGAGCAGGCTGTGGAGTCTCCTCTGGAGAACTTCCAACCCCCCCTGGGTGTTGTGCCCCATGGCAAGCTGCTGTGGGTGCCCTGCTTGGGCAGAGGGGGTTGGACTGGCTGAGCTCCAGAGGTCCCTTCCAACTCCACCATGCTGAGTTCTGTGTAAATGCTGCTCCTGAGCCCACAGGCAGCATTGCCAGAGGAACTCAAAGCCTCTTGGGGTACCTCTTGAAGTCCCCCAGCCCAGCCCTGTGCTCTGGGGCTGGCTCCTGCCAGCTAGAGGAGCCCAGAACTCAAGCTGGAGACCTCAGGCAGGTACAGCTCCATCCCCAGCACACCGAGGAGCTGTGGAGCATTCAGGGCAGAGCCAAGAGCAGCATCTCAGTGCCTGGACCCCAACTCTTAACTTGTCTTCTCTGGCCCTGTGCCCTGAGGTGCCTTTGCCCACCACTCCCTACCTTCTCAGGTACTTTGTGGTCACCTTCTCTGCCCTCCCTGGTCTCCCCAGGCTGTGCTATGCTATCCCTGCTGCTGGGTGGGGCTGGGCAATCTGATCCCCCACCCCCCATCGTGCCAGCTGCCAGCACTGGCACTAATCACCCCAGACCTCACCCTGACCCTAATGAAGTTCCACCCTGTGGGGTCTGCACTGCTGCCCATCACGGGGCAGGCTCCTGTTCCACACCTGCCACCTCCTCAGCAGGTTTCCATGGCCCTAAGCCCACGTCATGGCAGCTCCTGGTCACCAAATTCAGGCTATTCTGTATCAGTAATAAGAAACTCTCAGCACCTCTGACCACTGCAGCTATCTGCTCACACACCCTCACTGCCTCCCCAGGGAGAGCAGCTCCTCACTTCAGCCTCCGTGGAGGATGGCATCAAAGGCTCCATCTGCAGCCCTTCCTGAACCCCCAACCCAGCTCCCTCCACGAGGGGGGCATTGCTTGTCCATTTGCTGACAGTTTGAGGGGGCACAGAACCCCAGACTGGTTTGGGTGGGAAGGGACCCTCAGAGCTCCTCCAGCCCAAGCCCTGCCCTCAGCAGGGACATCTGCAGCCAGAGCAGGCTGCTCACAGCCCCACACAGCCTGGCCTGGGCTGGTGCCAGCCAGGGGGCAGCTCCCAGCTCTCTGGGCAGCCTGGGCCAGGCTCTCCCCACCCTCAGTGCCAAACATTTCTCCCTTCTCTCCACTCTGCCTCTGCCTCTTTCAGTTCCATCCCCTCTTTGTCCTGGCACAACAGTCCTCAGCTTTCTGACTGTCCCCTGGAAGCAGTGAGAGGCCACCAGAAGGTCTCCATCTGAGCCTCCAAATCAAGTCCCTGCAGCAGCTCAAGCCTGGTAACAGCGGAAAGTCCTTGCTGGTGTCTCTGGAGCAGCTGTTTGTGCCTGCTCTGCGGTTCCTGGGTCTTGCTGGCTCAGGGTGGCTCTGAACAGATGACCAAGAGAGTTAAAGTCACTGTCAGTGATCTTAACTCCACTTCGCAGAGCAATTCGTGTCCCTCCCGGAGCAGCTTTAGCGGACCACAAAGCACAGCACAAACCTCTTGCAGCAGGACTGAAATCCAACAGTGCCCCTGCCTGGGGGATGGCAACAGAGCAGCTGAGATCCGCCAGGCTGCGTTCTCGCAGCGAGCCACAGCACCTCCGGCAGCCTCACCAGGGCGGAGGTGTACCCAGCTTGGCACCCCAGGGGCTGCGGGACCTGAGGGTTGCCCCCCAGCTGCCCCCAGCCCGGCGCTGTGCTGCTGCTGCTGAGGCTGGACTCCTCCCCAGCTCCCCCATCCCATCCTCTGCAGCAGGTGGACCTTCTGCAGGTCTTGGCAAGCAGCTGTGCCAGCACAGCTCCTGCCAGAAGAGGACAGTGGTGCCCGTGCTTTAGGTCGGGCTGTGCCAGCAATGGGCACGCAGGCACCGGGAGGGATTTTAAGGGCTCTTGTCCCCCTCTGTGCTATTCACATTGCTCACTGCAGCGCACACAGGCAGGGCACAGAGGGCTCCAGGGCCTGCCTGGAGCACTGAGTCGGGTCCTGGAGCCCCCAGCACAAGGAGGGCCTGGAGAGGGGCCAGAGGAGGCCACCAAGATGATCAGAGGGCAAGAGAGGCTCTCCTGTGGGGACAGGCTGGGAGAGTTGGGGCTGTGCAGCCTGGAGAGGAGGAAGGCTCCAGGGAGACCTGAGAGCAGCCTCCAGTAGCTGAAGGGGCTCCAGGAGAGCTGGGGAGGGACTGTGGATAAGGGCTGGGAGTGCCAGGAGAGGGACAGTGGCTCTGGGCTGGGAGAGAGGAGACAGAATGGAGAGGAGGAAGAAATTCTTGGCAGTGAGGGAGGGCAGAGCCTGGCACAGGCTGCCCAGGGAGGTTTGGGATGCTGCCTCCCTGGAGGTGTTCAGGGCCAGGCTGGATGAGCAACCCGGGCTGGTGGGAGGTGTACCTGTCCCTGGCAGGAGGTTGGCACTGGATGAGCTTTAAGGTCCCTTCTAACCCAGCCCACGGTTCCCTGATGCTGCACTCTGAAGCTCTTAGCCACAGCCTTTGCCCCCCAGCAGCCCCCCTGGGGGGGACATCAAAAAGCAGCCTTTAAACAGGGCAAACTGCTGCTTGCTGCTCTCTGCAGCCAGCTCCTGGGGGTGCTGCTTCCTGGCTGCTGCCCTAAAAAAGGTCCCCTCCATCCCCTCCCAACCTCTCCCAGAACCCCTCCACCCTGCTGCCGGCTCAGCAGCTCCTCACCCCCGCTCCACCGCTGTGTGCCCTGCAACGAGGCAGCAACATCCACCGGGGTAGAAACAAACCCACCCACGGGAGGCCACCTCCCCCCATCCTCCCCGTGAACAAAGCCTCTGCCCCCGCCCTGCATCCCTCAGGGGAGGACGAGGCAGACAGGAGCTGCCAAGGAGCTGTCACAACATCTGCCGCACCCGAAACGCTGATCCACAGCTTCCCAGAGCCGCTTCTTGGGGCTGGCTTCTGCCTCAGAACGCTGGGGACAGAGTTTGGAGCAGGGCCCCTGGTGGCAGGACAAGGGGGCAGTGGTGCTGGGGGGTGGTTAGCAACTAAAAGAGGCAGATTCAGAGTGGATGTCACAGAATGGGCTGGGTCGGAAGGGATCTCAGGGACCAGCCAGCTCCAACCCCCTGCCACGGGCAGGGACAGCTCCTGCCAGAGCAGGCTGCCCAAAGCCTCAGCCAGCCTGGCCTCGGGCACCTCCACAACCTCTGCAGGCAACCAGTTCCAGTTGCTCAGCACCCTGGTGGGGGATGCAATCTAAAGGCAGCTCCCTGCAGCCTGAGGCCATCACCCCTGCTGCTGCCACTCCACGCCAAGTCCCTCCCCAGCTCTGCTGCAGCTCCCCTCGAATCCTGCAAGGGCACCAGAAGGTGTCCCTGGAGCCTTCTCCTCTCCAGGCTGGACACCCCCAACTCTGCCAGCCTGGCCCCACAGCAGAGCCCTTCCAGCCCTGCCAGCACTGCTGGGGTCTCCTCTGGCCCTGCTCCAGTAGATCCCTGTCTGTGCTGGGGGCTCCAGAGCTGCCCCAGCACTGCAGGGGGGGTCTCAGCAGAGCACAGCAGAGGGGCAGAATCCCCTCCCTGCCCCTGCTGCCCACACTGCTGGGGCTCAGCCCAGCAGGCAGCTGAGGCTTTCTGAAATAAGAAAGACATTTCTAGCACTAAAAGTGGGGAGAGCCTGGCCCAGGCTGCCCAGAGAGCTGGGAGCTGCCCCCTGGCTGGCACCAGCCCAGGCCAGGCTGTGTGGGGCTGTGAGCAGCCTGCTCTGGCTGCAGATGTCCCTGCTGAGTGCAGGGCTTGGGCTGGAGGAGCTTGGAAGGTCTCTTCCCACCCAACCCAGTAAGGTGCTGGACTGTCAGTGGAGGTGCTGGGCTGCTCCCTTCCAAGCTCTTCCTGCCCTTACTCAGCTGCTTGAACCCAAGGGCAGACTGTACCTGACTGTCCCAGCAGCTCCAGCCGTGGTCTCAGCAGCTCCAGCCATGGTCCCAGCCTGCTCTGCCTCTGCCAAAGGTCCTTTTGCAAGCTCAGGCAGGTGGAGCTGCTCACCAGGTTATCAACCTCGCTCCTCAGGTGCTTTTCTAGCCCTCAGCTGTGGAAGGCTGCAGCTCCCCAGATGCTGCTGCTGAACAGGTTTCCCTGCTGGCCAGGAGCAGATGTGCCAGCTGGGCTGAAAAGGTGGCTGAAGATCTGGGATCCGGGCAGGGAACAGGAAGGAAAAGGCTCCTGGTGGTGATCAGCTCCCAGCACCGGTGCTGGTTCGCAGCTGCCTCCCTCCCCTGCTGCAATGCTTTACTAGGAGGGTGAAAAGGAGCAGTGGAGGTGCTGGGACCATCAGTGGAAGGTGCTGGACTGTCAGTGGAGGTGCTGGGACCATCAGTGGAAGGTGCTGGGACCATCAGTGGAAGGTGCTGGACTGTCAGTGGGAGCCACTGGACCATCAGTGGAGGTGCTGCACCATAGGTGAGGGTGGATCCATCTCCCAGCCCCACAGATCACACACACAGGGCCAAATCCGTGCAGCCCCAGTCAGGGCTGTTAGAGCACAGCCCCCAGGGCACACATCCCTAGAGGCAGGGTGTGGGGAGGGTCTGCAAACGCCAGCCCCATCCCTCTCCTCCTCCCTGGGCAGCTCATGTTGGTATCCTGCAGGAGGCTGAGGCAGATGAGTCTCTGTTTGCACCCAGATGTGCTGCACCCCTGGAACAGCTGAGCCCTGGAGAGCCTCCAGAAGCAATCCCCGAGTGGGAAGCAGCTCCCTGCTGTGTCTCCTCTCCAGCACTGCCTTTCTTTTGCTGGGATTAGGGAGAAATGTTCCTCTTCAGCCCAGCTTTGCCTGGCCTGATGGGAGTCCCTGACCCTGCCCAGCCCTGTCACCTGCCACCATCCTCACCAGCTCGGGGGTGGGGGGAGGGGGAGGCTTCTTGAAGAAGACTTTAAGGCAAACATTAAACCTTTTCCCCCAGGAAATGCAGCCCTGGAAGCCTGAGGAGAGGCTGAGGTCTGGGTAGCCAAGGGCTGGCTTTGGGGGTGGGGGTTGAAATTCCACATCAAAGCAGAGCTGCCTCTGGTTTGGAGAGAGGGGCAGGGAGAGCTCTTGCTCAGCTGCCTGGGCAGGGTCCATCCTCTTCGGCAGTGAGAAGGATGAATGAAGAAAAATCCTTTTTGGGCCCAGCAGTGACTAATTCTCCTCTGGGAGCAAGGAAATAATGGAAGGTCTTTCCCAGGGAAGGGAGAGTCCTCAGCTGCCAGGCTGGGCAAGCCCTCAGCAGCACCTCCTGAACTTCTCTTTCTCAGATGAGCTCCTCACAGCTCATTTCTCCACCCCCTAGCTAGGGATGCTCCTCCTCTCTCTCGCCCACTGGCAGGACACAGCCCTTGCTGGGGGATCTCCATGGGATCCATCTGGGGTTTTGGTTTGGTTTTCTCTTGTGGCTGAATACCTGTGGGGGAAGCTCTGCTGGTGGGACCTGTCCACCCAGGCACCAACAGGGGAGCTCAGCTTTGCCAGCTGCAAAAGCCTCCCAGAGCATCCCCCAGTGGCAGGCTGCTGGTGCTCGGTCTCCAGCCGTGCATACAACCTGTGCTGGCCACTAAAAGCATCCAGATGTTGGGGTGAGGACCTCCAAATGCTGCCTCATGGCCAAGAGGACCAATGTGGTCCTGGGGTGCATGAAGAAGAGTGTGGTCAGCAGGGCAAGGGAGGTTCTGCTCCCACTCTGCTCTGCCCTGCAGTCCTGGGTCCAGTTCAGCAGAAGTGCTGCAGAGAGTCCAGGGCAGGCTGCAGAGGGGCCTGGAGCAGCTCTGTGAGGAGCAAAGGCTGAGCCCTGGGGATGAGCCTGTGGGAGAGCAGCCCCAGAGGGGAGCTGAGCAGTGCTTAGCAAGAGCTAAAGGAGCTGTGGGGGGCAAGAGGCTGGGGCCAGACTCTGCTCAGTGGTGCCCAGGGACAGGCTGAGGTGCAGTGGGCACAGACTGGAGCCCAGCAGGTTAAATCTGAACAGAAGGAGAAAGTTCCTTGGGGTGAGGGTGCTGGAGCCTGGAGCAGGCTGCCCAGAGAGGCTGTGGAGTCTCCTTGTGTGCAGAGCTTCCAACCCCCCCTGGGCACTGTGCCCCTGGGCAAGCTGCTGTGGGTGCCCTGCTTGGGCAGGGGGGGTTGGACTGGCTGAGCTCCAGAGGTCACTTTTCAACCTCCACCGTGCTGGGACTCTGTGCCCCTGCTCTGGGCTGGTTTGTGAGCTGCCTTTCGGCTGCTCTGGGAAGGATTCTCAGCCTCCATGGGACGCAGCAGCTCTAAACCCTCCGTTTCGTTTCCCTCTCCTCGGGGCTGTGGAGGCAGCAGAGCTGCAGACCAAAGCTCCTGGCTGCAGGCTTCCCACTGCAGGCAGGGACAATGCAACAGCCTGGAAAAGAGGGAAAGGAGAGGGACAGGATCCTGCCGCGGTGGGAAGCAGCGGAGCCAGGGAGTGGGGATGTCCTGCTCCCGGGAAACCACCGCAGTGCCGCAGCCGCCGCGGCCAGACGCTGCTGGCAGCGCTCCCCCTGCCCCGGGCTCTGCGGGCTGCTGCCGGCTCCTTCTGCACGGCAGTGCTGGAGAGGCTGAGCCAGCGCCGGGCTCGGCTTTATTTGGATGCAAACAAGATGCTGCCAGCTGGAGAACGAGTCCTGATCCCAGGGACAGGAGGCAGAGGGCTGGGGAGAGTTGTTGTTGTTGTTGTGTCTTTCCCCCCCCTCCCCTCCCAAACCCGACTCCAGTTCCTGTCACCTGCTCCCCTTTAGATCCCAAATGGTGTCCAAATCCATCTGCAGGCTGGTGGGAGTCAGTCCCAGTGGGGAGAAGCTGCCAGGGACAGAATGGCAAAGAAGATTTTCCATCAGGGACAGAATGGCAAAGATTTTCCATCCCCCCTGGTTTGCAGCTGAGGTTTTGGAGCACTTCTGACACTTATTTTTACCTCGAGGGTGTGATGCAGCCCTCGAGTGCCCAGGAAAAGGCTCTTGCAGGGGGTGGATTATTTCTGTGAGCATCCTTGGGGTGAGGGGGAGCTGGGGGGGTACACTGCAGCATGTTCCCCATGCTGGGAATCACTTGCATGGCCAGTGTTAGCCGTGGGGAATGCTGGGCCCACAGCATCAGAGCATGGCAGGGGCTGGAAGGGACCTGCAGAGGTCACCCAGTCCAACCCCCCTGCCAAAGCAGGCTCAGCCAGGGCAGGCCAAGCAGGGAAGCATCCAGGTGGGGCTTGAAAGCCTCCAGAGAAGCAGACTCCACAACCTCCCTGGGCAGCCTTCTGAGCTGCACAGGCTGGGCTGCCAGTCTGCCCAGCTGCAGGGATGCCCAAAGCGAGGGCAGAAGGATGAGGACCCTTTTGAAGTGCCCAGCTCAGGGCCACACAGACCTGGGGGCAAGGCTGGAGTCAGGACTTGCACCCCCCACACACCCTCCCCATTCCCCAACCCTCACAGCAAGGATGCTGCTGGGTTCTCCTGGGTGGTCATACAGGTGAGACTGCTCTCTGCAGGCCCTGCAGCCTCTCCTGCACCTGGAGACCTCTGGCATAGGTGCCCAGGTGCACCAGCAGGGCACCAACCTGTCCCCCTCGTGTACCAGCCTTGTGCCACTGTCCCACTCATGTACCAGGCCTGTGCCACTCGGGGTGCCAGGAGGAGAAAACAACCTCTCGTGTCAGTGCCAGCTTCATCTCACCTTGCCCTCTATGTGCCCACTTGGTTTCCCCTTGCCCACCACCAGACCCTCCTTCCCTCCCCCACCTTCTCCACCATCTCCTGACCACCTTCCCCACCGCTCTGTCCGTGCCTCCAGCAGAGGCATCCTCCCTGCTGAACACGAGGGCCCCTGCCAAGAGGAAAGTGAGGCTGTGAATTATTCATGGCTCAATCTTTTTCACCACCGTCTGCTGTAAATATTTAAATAGCACCAAGATGTCTGGAGCTGAGCTTCAGGAGGAGGAACCCTGAGCAGAGCTCCTGGCTCGGGGAGCAGCCTCCTGGAGGGCAGTGAGCTGGGCAGGGCGCAGGAGGGGAGATGCCAGGGGGCCAGGAGGGGATGTTTCCTTGGTTGTGTGAATGCCCAGGGAGGCCCAGGGGGATAGAACTTGAACTGTATCTCGGGAAGGAGAAAAAGGTCCAAGGCCTCCTGAAAAGGGCAGCTCAGAAAGGGAGGGAATTCTGCTGGAGGGAAGTCTTGGGCAGCTTAGTGGAAGGAGAATCCAATGACACAGTTCAGCTTTCAGCACCCTCCTGCCTCGCTCCTCCTCTGCCTTCCCTTGGCTCAAAACCTTGCTGGAGTTTCACTCCAATTGATGGTTGCAAGCATAAAAAAAAAGGTAGGAGCAGCAAATTCCTTCTGCTGGGATCTGCAGCTCCCTGTGCTCTGCTCCCCACCTGGAAAACAAGAAAGCAACTTCTGAGGTGGTTCAAAGTTCTGAGGCTGCTCCTGGTGCAGCATCGAAGCAGGACAGGAGGAACAGCTGGGAGGGTACTTACCCAGTCCCAATGGATTGGAAGCATCTAAGAGCTCACTGCAGGAAGCAGGGATCCCCTCCAGGGACAAAGCCCATCCTGACACTGGTTTTATGGAGATTTTAACTTGTGGCATGTAGGAGAGCAGAGCAGCCCTGGGAAATTCAGCAGGAGCTGGCAGTGGAGGTTGGCAGCCCAGAGCCAGCTGTGTGGCTGGGCACAGCCCTCAAGGTGTGGCCTGAGCAGTGCTGAGCACAGGGGCAGAAGAACCTCCCTGGTCCTGCTGTCCACACTGCTCCTGAGCCAGGCCAGGGTCACCCAGTCCAACCCCCCTGCCCAAGCAGGGCACCCACAGCAGCTTGCCCAGGGGCACAATGCCCAGGGCGGGTTAGAAGCTCTCCAGAGAAGGAGACTCCAGAACCTCTCTGGGCAGCCTGCTCCAGGCCTCCAGCACCCTCACACCGATGAAGATTCTCCTCCTGTTCAGATGGAACCTTCTGGGTCCCAGCTTGCGGCTGTTGCCCCTTGTGCTGCCTGGCTTGGTCTGTGCTGGGCTCTGCAGCTGCCTCCCCAGCGGGCAGAGCAGCGCAGGCTCTGCGCAGGGGCTCGAGGACCAGAGGCTCCTCTGCCAGAAATAGCAACCTGGGCAAATGTGGTTTAGTCTGGGAAAGACTCTGAGCAGCTGCTGCTGCTGCACTGAGGATGCTCTCCTATTGATCCCCCGACCTTGGCCTCCTCTCTCCCACCTCTCCCCAAGCAGAGATGCCCTCACGCCCTGTGCCCACCCCCAAGCCCAAATCCGAGGGCTGCTCACTGTGGGAAAGCTCTTTGGGAACAACAAACCCTTGGCATGGTCACCATGGGAGAGCTTTTTTGGAGCAAAGAGGCCCAGGGCTGTGCTGTCTATCAGGATGGTCCCCTGGGGTCATCTCCTGTTGATGGAGGCATCCCCAGGAGGACCTCTCCACTCGGTGCCCACGTTGGGACCTCCATCACGGGCAGTGGAGAGAGACTCCTCTGCATGATTCATTTCAGGAGCCCTGGCAGAGACAAGAAGTCTCATATGGTTCTTCTCCCTATTGATCTGACCCTCCAGATAAGACCTTCCTCTGAAGCTCATTGCCTCAGTTGCCCATTTTTGCTCCACAAAAGCCTCCTGCAGTGCCTGGCACTGGCTGCTGCCTTCGGTGCTTCGGCTGCCGCTGGCCTCTGCTGTGCTGATCAATACACAATGAGAGCATTGATCAGCCACTGCCCTCCTGCTCCAGCCCTCTCACCCCCCCACCTCTTCCTTGGCTTCACAGACGTTCTCCAAACTCTTCTAGATGGTACCAGAGTGCAGCTCCCTTGGGGAGGAGGTGGCAGTGCTGAAGCAGCAGGGAAGTGCTCAAGCAGCCTCTCCTAGGAGGACAGACTGAGAGGGTTGAGTCTGGAGAGGAGAAGGCTCCCAGGTGCCCTTCTTGTGGCCTTGCTGTATCTTAAAGGGGATACAAGAAAGCTGGGGAGGGAGTTTTTAGGCTGTCAGGGAGTGATAGGACTGGGGGGGATGGAACCAAGCTGGAAATGGGGAGAGTCAGCCTGGATGTCAGGAGGAAGTTCTTCAGCATGGGGGTGGTGAGAGCCTGGAAGGGGTTGCCCAGGTTGGTGGTGGAAGCCTCATCCCTGGAGGTGTTTAAGGCCAGGCTGGGTGAGGCTGTGGGCAGTGTGAGGTGTTCCTGCCCGTGGCAGGGGGGTTGGAGCTGGCTGATCCCTGTGGTGCCTTCCAGCCCTGACTGATTCTATGGTTCTATGGTTCTATGACTACGAGGGGCTGGGCTGGGCAACCTTTGAAGGTCCCTCCCAACCCAACCCATTCCATGGCTGTGTGATCCAGCAGCACTCAGGAGCATTCATGTGGCTTTGGGGTGCACCCAAGGCCCTCACAGGCAGCAGCTGCCTCGGGCTGGGCTTTTACTGCTTTCAGAGGAGACTCTTCCCTGAGCCAGTGCCTGAGGTCAGCTCATCTGCAGCCTCTCTCCCCTGCCCAGGAGTGCTGCAGGCAGCCTGAAGGCGAGGATGGAGCTTCTCAAAGGAGCCTGCTCTGCCCAGCACTGCCGGGATGGAGCTGCTGCTGCTCCAGGGACCAGCCCAGGTTGCCTGGAGCCTGAGCTCACAGCAGCACCCGCAGGGCTGTGGTGGAGGGCAGCTAATGTTACCTGCCTGGCCCCCAGCCAGCGCGGGGAGGAGGACAGGAGGAGAATTTGCACTGCAGAGCTGTGCCAGGGAGCTCTTCTGATGCCCTCTGTGTCTGTCCTTGTGCAGCTGGTGCACAGCAAACCCTGCCAGGCTGGCAGACCAAAGCCATGGGGGTGCCCTCCCTCAAGGGACCTTGCAGCCCTCCCCATCGTGGGGATGCTGCTGCTGCTGCTGCCATCAGTGTTCACTGAGCATTTGGCACCAGCCTCCTGCTTTCAGTGCAGGTGCAATGGGACTGCTGGAGGGGCTGCGAGGGAAGAAGTTGCTCCTGTAGGTGGATGTGTCCCCATCCCAGTTCTGCACTGGTTCCACTGGCCAAAACCACTGGGAGCAGAGCAGCTCTTTGCAGCATTCCTTGCAGGTGGAATGGGGCTGCTGGAGGGGCTGTGAGGGAAGGAGTTGCTCCTGGAGATGGATGTGTCCCGACCCCAGCTCCGCGCTGGTTTATCAGCATCACATCCCCGCATTTGGCAGTTCAGGGAGGCTTCCAGAAGCTGAATAATAAATCAAAGGCCATTAGGGTGGCTGGGAGCTGAGCAGAGGAGGCCTTTAGCCCTGCAAGCAGTAAAGCTGCAGTAAGAGCCTTCTGCCTAAGCCCATCATCTCCTGTGCTCCTCGCCCAAACCGCCGTGGACAGCTGAGACCTTTGAATCTGCTCTTTCCTAAAGCACTTTGGAGCTCCTAATGAAAAGCACTGAGCAAGAGCAGAGTAATGATAGTTGCTATCAGTGCCAGCTCCTTGCCAGCCTTACTGCATGCCACAACCTCTTTATTTCCCTCCCCTCCTTCTGTCTGTGTCTGTCTTCATGAAATGATTCCCTGCTCTAGCAAGGGCTCTGCTGGGCTGGGGTTGGGATTTTGCCCTGCTCTAGCAAGGGCTCTGCTGGGCTGGGGTTGGGATTTTGCACTGCTCCACCCAGGGCAGGAGAAAAGGACTTGGGAGGGTGACCATGAGCCAGCAACGAGCCCCAGTGGCCACAAAGGCCAATGGTGTCCGGGGAGGCTCCAAGAAGAGTGTGGCCAGCAGTTGAGGAAGGTTCTCCTCTTCCTCTACTTTGCCCTGGGGGGTCCAGTTTTGGGCTCCCCAGATTGAGGAGGACAGGGACTTGCTGTAGAGGGCACAGCAAAGGGCTAGGAAGATGCTGAGGGGACTGACTCTGGTTCTGTGACTCTCTGGTTCTGTCATTCTGTGGTTCTCTGATTCTGGTTCTGTGATTCTGTGACTAATTCTCTTACTCTCTGATTCAGTGATTCTCTGACTCTCTGGTCCTGTGCTTTTCTGCTTCTCTGCTTCTCTGATTCTGTGTTTCTCTGCTTCTCTGAGGCAGTGGTTCTGTGGCTGACTCTGCTTCTCTGATTCTGTGGCTCTGTGCTTCTCTGATTCTCTGATTCTGTTTCTCTGCTTCTCTGAGGCAGTGATTCTGTGACTCTCTGACTCTGTGACTCTGCTTCTCTGATTCTGTGGCTCTCTGCTTCTCTGATTCTGTGGCTCTGTGCTTCTCTGATTCTCTGATTCTGTTTCTCTGCTTCTCTGAGGCAGTGATTCTGTGACTCTCTGACTCTGTGACTCTGCTTCTCTGACTCTGTGACTCTGCTTCTCTGATTCTGTGGCTCTGTGCTTCTCTGATCCTCTGCTTCTCTGCCCCTCTGCTTGCCCACCGCACGCCAGGCATCGCTGGGACCTCACCACAGCCACATCCAACCTCCCCAGGTCCTCCCCAAAGGATGACTTTGGAGTTTTTCTTTTCCAGCCAGTCCATCCAGCTGATCCCTGCTGTAAACTCCCCCACCGTGGGGGCTGGAGCTGCTGTTGCCTCCTTCTCCCCAGCTCAGAGATTTATTATCCCCGCAGCCAAAGCTGGTGATGCTGTGAGATCAAAATGCTATTTCTGCCCAGGATTTCTGCAGCTGCCTCCCAGCATTTGCAGCCACTTTCTAGTTATTAAGGCTCAGCTCTGAAGAACTCTGTTCCTTCAGCAGAGATTTGCCTTTAATTAGCCAAGGATAAAAGGACAGTGGCAGACAACCCCCCCTCGCCCGGGCGGAAAAGGCTGCTCCCGGAGCCTGCGCCCTCGGCGCTTCTGCGCCAGGCAGGGAGCAGGTGCCTGGCAGAAGGGATTTGTTCTGCTTCCCTTCCTTGCCCCCCACCTTCACCTCTCCCTGGGTGAAGCAAAACCAAACACACACCAAAGCCCAGCCCACCAACCCGACATGTCCTGGGGGCCTGATCCTGCCCGGAGAGGAGATGCAGGGAGGGAGGTGCGGGGGCAGGCGGCGCAGGGCTGGGGCTGGCTGCTCACGGTGCCAGGAGCAGTGTGGCCTTGGCATCCTCAGCGACCCAGACCCTGGAGCTGCTCTTGCCAGGAGCTGAGGTTTGGGTTTATTTTGGCTGCATTAAAGCAGCAGCAAAGCAAACTCCTCTGGTTCTCAGCAGCCCTTTGGGTTTCCTCCTGCTGAGCCTGAGCCTGCACTGCCCCCAAGCCTTTGGGGCTCTCTGAGCTCAGGCTTCAAACTCAAAACCTCCCAAAGGCTCAGCTGTGGAGCCTGCTGCAGGTCAGGCCCTGGACCAGAGCCTCCCTCTGCCTATCCAAGCTTTCCCCCCCCACTATCAAGGCAGGAGTGGGGCAAAGCTTCTGCTGAGCCTGCAGGAAATCTGACAGCCTGGACCTGCATCCTGCCACCTGTGTGAAGGAGCCAAAGCTGAAGCACTCTCAGCAGGGCTCCAGCACAGGGCACTGGAGTGGTCAGGCAGGACCTCAGCACACTGGGCTGAGGAAGGCACCAGGGTGGTCTCCTGTCTCATGAAACGGAGACACTGCAGAAAGAGGCTTCCATGCTCACAGAACAGCAGCAACATGAGGTGGAGACCTCCAGCAGCTCACCCAGTGCAGCCCCCTGCAGTCACCAGGGACACTCACACCTAGAGCAGGATCCTCAGAGCCACAAGCAGCCTGGTCTGGGATGGTGCCAGGGATGGGGCAGCTCCCACCTCTCTGGGCAGCCTGGGACAGGGTCTCATGAAGGGGCAATGGGCACAAACTGGACCCCAGGAGGTTCCAGTTGAGCAGGAGGAGAAATTTGTTTGGTGTTAGGGTGCTTGAGGCCTGGAGCAGGCTGCCCAGAGAGGCTGTGGAGTCTCCTTCTCTGGAGAGTTTCCAACCCCACCCTGGGCATTGTGCCCCTGGGCAAGCTGCTGTGGGTGCCCTGCTTGGGCAGGGGGCGTTGGACTGGATGATCTCCAGAGGTCCCTTCCAGC
This sequence comes from Tricholaema leucomelas, assembly GCA_013400475.1. Lineage (NCBI taxonomy): Eukaryota > Metazoa > Chordata > Aves > Piciformes > Lybiidae > Tricholaema lacrymosa > Tricholaema leucomelas. The sequence goes on from WAAF01001065.1 coordinate 176,621, forward strand.
CCCCACCACGCTGGGGCTCTGTAGGGGGGCTCTGCCCTCCAGCATTCCCAGTCTGAGCCATTGGAGAGTCACAAACCACTTCTCCAGCTTCTCCCTTGGACTGATCTCCAGAGGTCCCTTCCATCCTGTGCTGTGCTGGGGTTCTGGGATAGAAGAGACACAGTGAGCAAATATTGGGCTAGCTCAAGCCCTCTGGGTAGAGCTGGCTTTGATCCTTGGCTCACAGCTCTGTGGCTGGTCCCAGCAGAGCCTCAGCAGCCTCCACTCTGCTCCAGGGCAGGTTCCTGTTTCTCCAGCCAGGCACTGCTCTTGTCTGCCCGAAGCTCCCCTGCCCCGTGCTGGGGTGCAGCTGAGAGCACTGCTCCCAGGAATAGGCTTTTCAGCACCCAGAGGAGGGAGGAGAAGGAACAAGGAGAAAGTGGGAAGCAGAAAGAAGGACCTGGCCTGGTTTCCAGAGCTGTGGGCTAAATGTGCATCTCCACCAGAGCTCTGCGAGCTCCAAACCTTTGCCTGGAGGTTACCTAAAGATAGGCTGTGGGGGCCCTGTTCACACCCCCACCCTCACCATCTCTTGCACTTGCAGGCTTGGCTGAGGCTACTCCAGATCAGCAGCTCTGCAGCAGCCATGGCTCGACTTTGTCAGCTCCTCAGAGCATCACTGGGAGGGCAGCAGGCTCCCAGGGCAGGGAGCTTTTCCCTTCCCCACTCTCAGCATCCTACTTAATGAGCTCTTCCCAGCTCCAGCCCAGGAGGTGCTGCCAGCATCCAAGTGCCCACTTTGCCAAATGGAGGCAAATTTGCTCCCAAGCAGGCAGGAGGGCTACAAATCCCCACTGGTGCCTGGGGCACACCCACTGGGCTGTAATGGGATGGAGCATCCTGAGCTTTCCAGGTTGAGGACCAAGGGTAGAGCTCTCTTGGAGCTTGGATCTTTGCCTGCACTGGAGCAGCTCTGTGAGGAGCAAAGGCTGAGAGCTCTGAGGCTGAGCCTGCACAAGAGCAGCCCCAGAGGGGATCTGCTGAGTGCTCAACAAGAGATAAAGGATGGGGGGCAAGAGGTTGGGGCCAGACTCTTGCCAGTGGTGCCCAGGGACAGGCCAAGGGGCACAAACTGGAGCCCAGAAGGTCCCATCTGAGCAGGAGGAGGTTGTTTAGTGTGAGGGTGCTGGAGGCCAGGAGCAGGCTGCCCAGAGTGGCTGTGGAGTCTCCTCTGGAGACTTTCAAGCCCCATTCCTGTGTGACCTGCCCTGGCTCCCCCTGCCTGAGCAGGGCAATTGGACTGGGTGACCTCCAGAGGTGCTTCCAACCCCCTCCATGCTTTTAGTCTATGATTCTGATCTGTTTAGCCTGGACAAGAGGAGGCTCAGGGCAGAGCTCATTGCTGCCTGCAGCTCCCTGCAGGGAGGCTGTAGCCAGCTGGGCTTGGGCTCCACTTCCAGGCTCCCAGGGACAGAAGAAGGGGACATAGCCTCAAGCTGTGCCAGGGCAGGTTCAGGCTGGATGTTAGGAGGAAGTTGTTGGCAGAGGGAGAGATTGGCATTGGAATGGGCTGCCCAGGGAGGTGGTGGAGTGCCCATGGCTGGAGCAGGCTGCCCAGAGAGGCTGTGGAGTCTCCTTGTGTGCAGAGCTTCCAACCCCCCTCCAAGGCATTGTGCCTCTGGGCAAGCTGCTGTGGGTGCAGGATGATCTCCAGGGGTCTGGGTTGGTCTGGATGCTCTCCAGAGGTCCCTTCCAGCCCCTACCATGCTTGGAATTCTGTAAGATGGTTCCTAGGTAGAGGAAATAAACCCAAGTCACCCAACCCACCAAAACTGCACAGCCTCAGGCTGTGCCAGGGCAGGTTCAGGCTGGATATTGAGAGACTCTGGAGACCTTCAAGCCCCATTCCTCTGTGACCTGACCTGGCTGCTCCTGCCTGAGCAGAGGAATTGGACTGGATGACTTCCAGAGCTACTTCCAACCCTCTCCATGCTTTTATTCTATGATCCTGATCCTGAGATTCCTCCCTTGATGTAAACAAGCAGCCCATGGTGAGGCTGAACCCCCTCAGCAGGCAGAGGAGTATCTGCAGAGCTGTGTGGTGTGAATCCTCCCCGTGACAAGAGCATCCCTGGGCCACCTTGGAGCTGTCTTTAATTTATGAGCTGCAGAGAAGCTCTGGGAGGGGTTTTTGGTGGGGGTTTCACCGGGCAGAAAGGCAGCACTCAGCAAAGAAAGCAGAGCAAAGTAGGTCACTCAGCACTGGGGGTAGCCAGCCAGGTCTTGCTCAGCAGGGATCAGCTGCTCACCATGCTCAGGATCACTGGGATCCATCCAGCTTGGTGCTGAACACCTCCAGGGAGGTTGTGGAGCACAGAAGCACCCAACGTGATCTTCGATCACGTTGGGTGCTTCTGTGCCCCACAACCTCCCTGGGCAGCCTGTGCCAGGGTCTCACCATCCTCAACCTGTGCCAGGGTCTCCCCACCCTCCCTCTCTGTGCCCCACAACCTCCCTGGGCAGCCTGTGCCAGGGTCTCACCACCCTCAACCTGTGCCAGGGTCTCCCCATCCTCCCTCTCTGTGCCCCACAACCTCCCTGGGCAACCTGTGCCAGGGTCTCAGCACCCTCAACCTGTGCCAGGATCTCCCCATCCTCCCTCTCTGTGCTCCACAACCTCCCTGGGCAGCCTGTGCCAGGGTCTCACCACCCTCCACCTGTGTCAGGGTCTCCCCATCCTCCCTCTCTGTGCCCCACAACCTCCCTGGGCAGCCTGTGCCAGGGTCTCACCACCCTCAACCTGTGCCAGGGTCTCCCCACTCTCACCAGAAAGAACTTCTCCCCTCCTCAAGCTTCAATCCACTCCCTCACCATCCTTCTTCTCCCCTCTCTGAGGGCTGCAAACCCCCCGAGCTGCAGGCTGCAGCGCTCCCGGTGGCATCTCCTGCACCTCCCAAACGCGGCTGGGCTGCAGGAGCAGGCTGAGAGCCCAGCAAGTGAGAAGCATTCCCGTGGCTGCCTCACTGCCTGCCCCTGCCAGCACCTCCCAGAGCCTGTGCACAGCAGAGCACTCAGTCAAAAAATCCTCCTCCCACTTCGTGTGGGAGATATTTATGAGCCCAGAGGCCAAAGGGGACGCAGATAAGGGAAGGAAAAGGTTTGGCATCTGCTGAAGCTGTCTGGAGCTTCTCTCCTGGGTTTGGAACTGGGGCTGAGGAACACAAAGCAGCCCAGTTTGGAGCTTGCTCCCACTCAGTGCTCCAGCAAATGCTGTGACATTTCACTCAGGAGCATTGCTCATAAATACTTCTGCTAATTCCCTGCTCTCAAATGCTTTTCCATATTTAAATGTTGAGAATTGGCTGCTCTTAAACTTCTCCTCCCTTCCCAACAACTTCCAGCCAGGCTCCAGCCACCCTCTTGTGCGGTTTTGCTGTCCCAGTGTGGAGCTCAAGTTGGTACAGGCTGCTGATTTGCTCAGGGAAGAGGCAGGGAAGTGCTGGAGGGAGTCCAGAGGAGGCTGGGAAGATGCTGAGGGGCCTGAAGCAGCTCTGTGAGGAGCAAAGGCTGAGCCCTGAGGCTGAGCCTGCAGGAGAGCAGCCCCAGAGGGGAGCTGAGCAGTGCTCAACAAGAGCTAAAGCAGCTGTGAGGGGCAAGAGGCTGGGGCCAGACTCTGCTCAGTGGTGCCCAGGGACAGGCCAAGGGACAAGGGGCACAGACTGGAGCCCAGGAGATAAAATCTGAGCAGGAAGAGAAACTTCCTTGGGGTGAGGGTGCTGGAGCCTGGAGCAGGCTGCCCAGAGAGGCTGTGGAGTCTCCTTGTGTGCAGAGCTTCCAACCCCCTTCCAAGGCATTGTGCCCCTGGGCAAGCTGCTGTGGGTGCAGGATGATCTCCAGGGGTCTGGGTTGGTCTGGATGCTCTCCAGAGGTCCCTTCCAGCCCCTACCATGCTTGGAATTCTGTAAGATGGTTCCTAGGTAGAGGAAATAAACCCAAGTCACCCAACCCACCAAAACTGCACAGCCTCAGGCTGTGCCAGGGCAGGTTCAGGCTGGAT